>BLSH010005958.1:1481625-1507987 GCA_018402905.1 Glandirana rugosa | reverse complement strand
ATCACAGTACACAGTATACAGCTCAGCATCACAGGACACAGTATACAACTCAGCATCACAGGTGGGGTATATTGCAGCCAGTAACACAGGTATTGCAGCCAGTACACCGGTATTGCAGCCAGTATCACAGTATACAGCCAGTACACAGGTATTGCAGCCAATACACAGGTATTGCAGCCAGTACACAGGTAGACAGTACTCAGGTATTGCAGCCAGTAAACAGGTAGCCAGTACACAGGTATTGCAGACAGTACACAGGTAGCTAGTACACAGGTATTGCAGCCAGTACACAGGTATTGCAGCCAGTACACAGGTAGCCAATACACAGGTATTGCAGCCAGTACACAGGTAGCCAGTACACAGGAAGTCAGTACACAGGTAGCCAGTAAACAGGTATTGCATCCAGTACACAGGTAGCCAGTACACAGGTATTGCAGCCGGTATACAGGTAGCCAGTAGACAGGTATTGCAGCCAGTACACAGGTAGCCAGTACACAGGTATTGCAGCCAGTACACAGGTAGCCAGTAAACAGATAGCCAGTATCACAGCACAGCAGTACGGTACCTCGAGTCAGGGGAGTCAGGCCGCTCTCTCATACGGCTCTCTATGGAGGAGCCGCCGCTCTGTTTTCCACTATAAAACATATCCAATAAAAAATGTAAAAAAATCAAATGTCTTCATCAATTTAGGCCAATATGTATTCTGCTACATGTTTTTGGTAAAAAAAAATCCCAATAAGCGTATATTGATTGGATTGCTCAAAAATGATAGCTCCTACAATCTATGGGATATATTTATGGAATTTTTATTTATTTTTTACTAGTAATGGTGGTGATCAGCAGTTTTTAGCGGGACTGCGACATTGACACTAAGTGACACTTTTTGGGGACCAGTGACACCAATGCAAATGACTCCCGTCAGGGAAGGGGTTAACGTCAGGGGCAATCAAAGGGTTAAATGTGCTCCTAGGGAGTGATTTCTAATTGTGGGGGATGTGCTTTGACTAGAGGAAAACAGAGATCAGTGTTTCAGAAACATAAGATCTCAATTTTCCCCTCTGGCAGAACAACGGTCTGCCTGGTTTACATAAGCAGACTGTCGTTCTGCCTCTCCTCAGAATAATCATCAAGTCCCAGTGGACATCGCGTCCGCCGGACCCGCTGATTGGCTCCTACTGTGTCCAGTCACAGCGGAAGCGGGTCGTCAGCGGTGCGCATGCACACCCCAGACCCCATGCACAAAATCAAGTATCTGTACATCATTGTACAGCGGACATAACTGTCATCACCAGCCCCCCCTCCTGGATTGCTATTTGATCCTATTATGGACCACCATCAGTAACTTGCCTTGACCCTCCAGCAGAGAGCTAGCACCTATCCTTCTAGAGGCTGCACAGACTAGCATGGCATATTTGGCTGATCTCAACTCAGTTGCTTGTGGCCTCATATTGTTGTGACACCACCAGGAAGTTGCCATTCTACACACCCTGTGGATACTCAGTTGCGGTCTGCCTATCTCCACTTCCTTGAGGTGACGGCGTCACCCCCCAATGACGAGCGACTTTGGAGTCAGCTGACTGAGCGTCCAAGTCAGCTGTGAGGAAGCACGGCAGCGTCTGCAAGAGCGCTCTACACGGCTCAACACGCCGTGTCCAGGACTCGCTGCACTCTGTGACCGGCTCAAATACTCCATGGCCTAATCGTAGGCTTGCTGACTCCCTCAAGCATGCTCGGTGGATCCCAGTAAGTACATAGCTACTTTCTACACAGACTACTGAGTGCTATTGTGGGGATCGGTGACTATACCAAACAAAGAAGGAAGGGAACCGCTCCAGGTGTATGGATCAAAGCTAATCCCATCTGAGCAGGTGCTGGTCTGGAGTCCGCTGTCCAAGGCAAAGTGTAGAACGAAGAATGGGACCGCACTCAGTCACAATGGGAACGTGAAAAGTTTATTGTGAACCATCCAAAAAAATATTAATGTAGATCCATAATCCAGGCAGACAAAGTGACAGACCGTGGAAAGGTGACGCGTTTCACGGAAAAAGAATCCGCTTATTCATAACCCCCCCATAGCCATTCATGACTATACCAACCCTCTCTGTGGTAACTTTGACTTTTTTAGGCCACATGTGTCTACTGCCCTTGGTATCGCTGAGGATTTCCACATATTAGGTGCCTGAACACATACATCTATTACATCTAATCTGTGTGCTGCTATTGCATTGTGAGCCACCTATGGTATTCAGCATCAATTCTCCAGCTGGAACAGGTGACATTTCAAGTATTCTGTTACTTGGTTATTTCCTGAGGCGTGGGATGTTTCCATTCCACCCCTATGGTGATTAATTCACCTTAGACTATATTCAACTTGCCTCATGATCTACCTGCCTCTTAGGTCCATTTACCATTGTCTAACTACCTACACAATAACCAATTCGTTAACAGAAATGTTTCTACGGTTTACCCATTTACTAGTGTGTCTAGTGTGTAGTTGTGTGTATTTCCTCAACAGCAACTCAGGGGATGGGGGTGTGTTTTTTGTCCTTTGTATGTCTTGTGTCTTAAGACAACGTTGTCTATTTTATGGGTCTGGCAACGGTCACCAATTTTTATACACATTAATAAAGTTTATTATGTTTTAAACAGTATACCCCCTTGACGGTGTCTTTTTGAGGGTCAGGCCTAGCACCTACCCCTCTTCCGTTTTTGTTAGAATAGAGCTATTACCTAGGGGTTCTTTGCACTTGACTCCCCTGATTACGGGGTACTAGTGCTTGCGCTCATTTGAACCTCTCCTTAATTATGAGTTGATGAGGTCTTACTGTTAATTTGTTGGCTACCAGGACCCCCTTTTTCATTAATACAGCTAGAAAACTGTCCACAGTGTGCTCTTCTGCTTAGTGTGGTCAGTTATTAATAGGAAACAGAGGGACTGTCAGGAACACTAGGGATTTCATACAAAGGAAGCAATACAAAGATGTAATCTCATACAAGTACATAGTACAGCAGGCACATACCAGGAATATGAAATGTTGGGGGTAACACACGCTTTAACTCAGGTAAGTGTGTGTGTGTGTGTGTGTGGGGGGGGGGGGGGGTGATTTTGTGAAAGTTGCAGTAAAGGTACAGATGTTTTTTGAAGCTGGCAATAAATGGATTGAAATTCAGCCGGTTCAGCGGACACCAACTGAATTTTGACCCAGCTATGGCCTGTCCTGTTTGGGATCAGTGGATCTACTGCTTGGCTACTCATAAACAGGCTTGTTGGAAGACTTTAGTTCAATCAGCCAATAGACTGATCAGTGTATTCTGACAGCAGATGTGTCCAGCTGACTCCTCCGCTGTCAGAATACACTGACGCAGTGGGGGCGATTCCCCCATCTACACACTCACTGAGCCCCCGTTCACATTGCGGTGATTTGACATGCGATTTTTTTCGTTGTTTATGGCAAAAATCACTTTTTTGTTTTTTAATGAATTGGACTTTATTTAGCGCATGAAATGATGAATGCAAATGAGTAACATGATACCCTTACTGCATGCGGTAAAGCTTAGTGAATTGACCCCTTAGCCATTTTTCAGAAGATACAAAAGTAAAACATACATCTTTGGAGTGATGCAAACTATCATTTTTTGGCAATATTGGCAATATTGTATGGCAAAGGTTATGTCAATTTCTATGTAATCTACAGATAAAACATGTAAAAAATAAAACAATTTAATTTAAGTTCTAATTTTGCCAAATGTTAATCTTTTACTTTGCATAAAAAGTCTACATTTTATTCTATAATTTGTCTTGTTTAAAATTATGTATTGCACTGTATATGCAAAGGTGTCTTTTTCAATTTGAGAAATTTTATTTCGATGTGACAATGAAAACAACAAACCTCACAAATAAAAAAAAACCGCAAGCATTAATCGTGAAAAAACAGCAATAAAAAAATCAGCAGAAAAATACCCAGATAGTAATAAACTGAGCTGCAAGTTTGAAAATGACTTGCTAAGCTATTGCTAGACTTGCCAGGCTTCACAAGTTTGTTGCACAATTGCAGCAAGTCCGCATTGCATGACTCCAGATCAACTTTCTTTGCAAACATTCTGCAAGTCTACTACAAGTTCTGGTTCAGTTATGTTGTGCAATAGTCAACCCACCACAGGGGTCACTGTGGCTGGTTTGTCATGCTGTAGACTTGCAGAGCTCTTGCTGTAGACTCACCACTGCAACTTTGCTCTTCCTAGAGACTTGCCACACAAATTTGCTACGAATTGGAAAAGTGTCAACTAGAACTTTTGCTTCAAGTGATCTGCAAGTGTACAACTTACCAGTGAAAATGATCAGATGATTTGTGCAGTATTTACTTACTGGAATCCATCTGTCCTTATTTTGATAATACCCTTGAAAATCTCACACAAGCACAGTACAATATGGTTGCTGGTACACTTTTGCAAGGTCAGGTGTGCAGGCAGGAGGATGTGCTTAGCTGAGAAAGTCCTTCCTCCCCTTCTCCAGATTTAAGAAAAAAAATGCCCATGAAGACTCCTGGAATGCATGCTATGATTTTGGCCTTGGCCCGAAACCAGGAAACAACATCCCAGACACCAGAGTATCATCGTGACTGCCAGGCCCCGCACTAACGATTGGAACCTGGAGCTCCCGATTGTGGGTCACCTGATCGCTGATAGCCTCTGATTGGCTATCACAGTGATCAGTCACCTTGAAGCCAGTCCATGTGCTTTCTTTCTCTGTGAATGGAGGAGAGAGACACATTGTATCTCCTTGTAGATAAAAAAAAAAACATTTGTAAAAAAATAAAATAATAATAAAATAAATTTTTTTTTTGGACATGAATTTTTCTTTTTATTTAGTATTAGTGTCACTTAGTGTCCGTGTGTTTTAAGTATTATAAAAAGCAAAATGCGCACTTGTTTCTGGACTGTACTACGGGTACATACAACAACTAGCATACACGTATGGGGTATCTCTGCGATCGCCAGCAGCAGGAGAATTTATTTATTTATTTATCTATTTTAGGTACTTATATAGCGCCATCAATTTACGCAGCGCTTAATTTGGGTTGTTCTTTGGTGGAAGGTTATGGTAGTATCAACAAATCATGAAATATACAGCTAGTTTAAAAAAAGTTTTTTTTTCTTTTTTTTTTACTATTTCGGGACAGTTTTCCTTTGATAATTAAAAAAAATCAGAAGATATCCATTACCATATACCACCAAATGAAAGCCCAATTTGTCCTGAAAAAAGAAGGTATAATTCACCTGGAAGCATAAAGTAGGTGTGATGTACGGTTTTACTAACACATGTCAAAAATTGCTAAATTGTGCTTAGGCATGTAGGTTTGTTTTACCCTTGAAGCGTGAAGGGGATAAAGTACATCTTTCATGAGAGAAATATGGGCGCTACTGTTACTGGCCTCCTTCTGAAAATGCTATTTGTCCAGCTGTTCTTAAAGTAATGAAGGAAGGATGGGGACAACAGCCTGGCTCCTTAAACACCAGTCCGCAATGGCAGTTCCTATGGTGGAGGAAGAAATATAGAGGCTGCCATTGTTTAACCACTTGCCGATCAGCCACCGTCGTTATACGGCGGCAGGACGGCTCTCCTGCGCAAACCACCATATGTGTATGTCAGTTCGTGCATGGGAGATAGCGGTCGCGGTGTACAGAGGCAGAACGGGGATCTGTGAACAAGACGGATCCCTGTTCTGCCAGATGACATGTCAGAGATCTTCTGCTACCAGTGATCAGGAACAGTGATCTCTGTCATGTCCCTGGCAGCCCAGCCCCCACACAGTTAGAACACACCCAGGGAACACATGTCGTGTTAACTCCTTCTCTGCCAGTGTCATTTATACATTGATCACTGCATTTTTATAGCACTGATCAGTGTAATAATGTCACTGGTCCCCAAAAAGTATCACTTGGGGTCCGACCACAATGTCGCAGTCCCACTAAAAATTGCAGATCGCCGCCTTTACCAGTAAAAACAATGAATAAAAATAAAAGTCCCTAAATCTATCCCAAAATTTGCAGATGCGATAACTTTTGCACAAACCAATCAATATACACCTATTGCTTTTTTTTTTTTTTTTTACCAAATGATTTTTTTTTATTGGATATGTATTATAGCAGAAAGTAAAAAAAAAAAATTTTCAAAATTGTCACTCATTTTTTGTTTATAGCACAAAAAATAAAAACTGCAGAGGTGATCAAATACCACCAAAAGAAAGCTCTATTAGTGGGAAAAAAAGGACGTCAATTTTGTTTGGGTACAACGTCGCATGACCGCCCAATTGTCAGTTAAAGCGACACAGTGCCGTATCGCAAAAAAATGGCCTGGTCAGGAAGTGGGTGAATCCTTCTGGGGCTCAAGTGGTTAAAAAAGGGTAGCACTAAATTTGTCCTGGACAGAATAAGTATGCAGCATTCTCCATACCCTCCGTGTCTGATTATAACATTATAACCTACATTACAGAATAGCTAAGTTTTGTCAGAAATTGTAAAACATAGGTTACATGGCTGCAATGGCTGTGACTAAAATATGTGGCATAAATAGGACTCAAGGCTGAGTGATCCTACGATTTTGGCCTCAAGCCCTGAGACGCTGAGATTTACCTAAAAGCCTAAAGTCTCAAGGCCAGAGTTTGACAGTTCCAAGGTTTGTTTACATGCATAATCAAGTTCGATTACAAGTGCTGTGCCCAGCAGCCCTTTGATATCAGCAGGTACGCAAAACATTGAGTGTATATTAAAGTCGTGGAGGACGGGTCTGCAGAGCCGAGACTATTTCCCTTTGCCTATTGCAGGAAATAGGTAATCATATCTTCCATTTATGCTGAAGGGCAAAACCTGCCATCTCCAAGTGTGAATGTAACTTACGAACTGCAACGATTCCTGCTTACAATCCAGTTTTCTCATTTCATCCTACGTCTACCTTCCTTTTCTGAGGCCAAAAAGGGGCTGTGAGCTGAATAAGCACATTATGATGCTCCAGAACCTACACATTGTCTTACTCCAATCAGAACATGTTTTTTCCAGATTATTTGTCACATGCTTGTTATGCATTTTCATTTCTTTAGGTCAGTCTCTTTTTTTACATTTCTTTAAAGTGGTTATAAACTCTTACATACAGTGCATCCGGAAAGTTTTCACAGCGCGTCACTTTTTCCACATTTTGTTATTTTACAACCTTATTCCAAAATGGATTAAATTCATTATTTTCCTAAAAAATCTACAAACAGTGCCCCATAATGACAATGTGAAAGAAGTGTGTTTGAAATCTTTGCAAGTTTATTAAAAATAAAAAAACAAAAAAAAATCCCATGTACATAAGTATTCGCAGCCTTTGTTCAATATTTTGTTGAAGCACCTTTGGCACCAATTACTGCCTGAAGTCTTTTTGAGTATGATGCTACAAGCTTGGCATTCCTATGTTTGGGCAGTTTCTCCCATTTTTCTTTGCAGGACCTTTTAAGTTCCGTCATGTTGGGTGGGGAGCGTCGGTGCACAGCCATTTTCAGATCTCTCCAGAGATGTTCAATTCTGGGCTCTGGCTGGACCACTCAAGGACATTCATAGAGTGGTTTCATAGCCACTCCTTTGTTATCTTGGCTGTGTGCTTAGGGTCGTTGTTCTGTTGGACGATGAACCTTCACCCCAGTTTGAGCTCCAGAGCGCTCTGGAGCAGGCTTTCATCAAGGATGTCTCTGTACATTGCTGCATTCATTTTTCCCTTGATCCTGACTAGTCTTCTAGTTCCTACCACTGAAAAACATCCCCACAGTATGATGCTGCCACCACCATGCTTCACTGTAGGGATGGTATTGACCAGGTGATGAGCGGTGCCTGGTTTCCTCCAGACATGACATTTACCATTCAGGCCAAAGAATTCAATCTTTGTTTCATCAGATGAAAGAACTTTGTTTCTCATGCTCTGAGAGTCCTTCGGGTGGCTTTTGGCAAAGTCCAGGCAGGCTGTCATGTGCCTTTTACTGAGGAGTGGCTTCCGTCTGGCCACTCTACCATACAGGCCTGATTGGTGGAGTGCTGCAGAGATGATTGTTCTTCTGGAAGGTTCTCCTCTCCCCACAGAGAAATGCTGGTGCTCTGTCAGACTGACCATTGGGTTCTTGGTCACCTCCCTGACTAAGGACCTTCTTCCCCGATCGCTTAGTTTAGCCAGGCGCCCACTCTAGGAAGAGTCCTGGTGGTTCCAAACCTCTTCCATTTACAGATAATGGAGGCCACTGTGCTCATTGTGCTGTAGAAATGTTTCTGTACCCTTTACCCAGATCTGTGCCTCGATACAATCCTGTCTCAGAGGTCAATTACAGAAAATTCCTTGGACTCCATGGCCTGGTTTGTACTCTGACATGCACTATTAACGGTGTGTGCTTTTTAAAATCATGTCCAATCAACTGAATTTACAACAAGTGGACTCCAATTAAGTTGTAGAAACATCTCAAGGCTGATCAGTGGAAACTGGATGCACATCAGCTAAATTTTGAGTGTCATTTCAAAGGTTGTGAATACCTATGTACATGAGATTTTTTCTTTTTTTTCTTTTAAATAAATTTGCAAAGATTTCATACAAACCTCTTGCACGTTGTCATTAAGAAATTTTGTTTGTAGCACTTTACTGAAAATAAACCCATTTTGGAATAAGGCTGTAACATAACAAAATGTGGAAAAAGTGAAGCGCTGTGAAAACTTTCCGCATGCACTGTATACCCAGTGAAGTGACTGGCCTCAGGTGATATACAAGCATGAAACAAATCCTCCTACATAAATTGCACCTGTTTATCTGCAAATCTCTCTCTTCTCTACATCCATTCATAGTGCACAGTTTACACAGCTTTCCTGAGCTTCAGGAGGTAAGGGACGGGGATCTGTCACAAATTGCACAGCTCAGAGAGGAGAGTGGGTGTAATCTGAGACCTGAGTGGAGGAAAAGGGAACCCTCCCCATGCCGTCTCATAGAGAAACATGCACAGCTTAGGTTGTCAGTTATTTGCTGTGTGCTGGAGGGGGTGGGGCCATCCCCTGGGATTGCTTGCTGTTGGGATAAATGATCAGAACTCTGCAGAAAGCAGAGCGAGGAGAGAAAAGCTAGAAACACATTATAGAATGATATACTTTGTTAATTTTCATTTCAGAGGTTTTCAACCACTTTAAACACATTCATGGTTCATAATTGCTATTTGGGATCCATTATGCCCCACACATTTTTTTTACAAGCATTGTAAATATTCCCACCTGCACCTTGTGTGTTTTTATTTGTACAATGTGCATTTATCATTTAGTTTAATGGTGCCATTTGTTACCCTTTATGCAAAGATTATAGTAGAGTAGAGTAACTCTTATAATTTCTGTGTCAGACGCTTCTGTTTAAAAGAATGTAGAAACATGAGGTATTCAGCATGGCATTGCATAGGTTAATGCATGACTTCTGTCTGTAATGTAAGACCTGACACTTCCTGTGAAGAAACTATATACCCCATAATCCCTGGGTCTCTCGGCCTAGTGCTAGTGCAGGTGAGAGCTACACAGTAATTAGGTCTGACATAGACACAAACAGGAAGATAATTTATTGACACACAGAGAGCTCACTATGCGCCTCAAAGATGTTTTATTTAAGTTACATTACACATTCCCACATTTGTGATGCTGGGCAGAGCAAATGATGAAGCATAGATTGGATGCTGCATGACCAGGAGCAGGAAATTTCCATTCAGCAGATAGGGACAAGCTAGCTAAAGCAATACATGGACATAAAGGAATCAATCAGGCATAACACTACAAATAGTAGCCATAACATGAGAGCCCATCATTACAAGGTAAAGCAAATAAACAGCATGGGGAATACAATTACACAACTACTTAGTTAAAACAGCAAAAGCATTTAAAGTGTACAATACCTTTAAGTTTGAGCAGTAAATACATTAACCCCAATACAGTATGTATAAAACAAAAACGGCTGCTGGAATTATCCCAAACTGATAGTAACTGCTAGGCATGAACCAATCCCAGCAGCCCCAAGGAAAAAGAAGTAGATCTGAAGACTATAAGACCCAAATCATAGAGAGTGGGAGACATTCTGCCACCCCTCTCCTCCAATCCTTACACTGGCTCCCAATTGCCTAGCGAATTAAATTTAAAATACTAACCACAACATACAAAGCCATTCACAACTCTGCCCCAAGCTACGTCACCAATCTTGTCTCTCCAAATATCACCCAAACAGTCATCTCCGATCCTCCCAAGACCTCCTACTCTCAAGCTCCCTCGTCTCCTCCACCCATGCTCGTCTCCAGGATTTCTCCAGAGCCTCTGCCATCCTCTGGAACTTTCTACCTCAACCTGTCCGGCTATCTCCTTCTCTTTCTACCTTCAGGCAGTCCCTGAAAACTCATCTCTTCAGGGAAGCCTATCATGCCTCCAACTAATTTGTTATAACTTCCATCAGCTCATTCTCCACAGTTACAATCTTCTGTACTACCTGCCCCACACTATTAGATTGCAAGCTCTTCTGAGCAGGGCCCTCTTGTAATTTATTGTATTGTAACTGTAATGTCTCCCTTTTATATTGTAAAGCGCTGTGTAAACTGTTGGCGCTATATAAATCCTGTATAAAAATAATAATTCTTGTCCAGCCTGGGGGCCTTAAAGTGGTACTGAATGCTATGCATTTTTTACCTTTATGCATTCTTTGGATTAAGGTAAGAAATTATCCAGTACCTTTCTATGTCTTCCTTCCCCATACTTCTAGCTAAAAGTTCCTTGCCAGTGCTGCCAGGTCCAGGAAAATCTGTAGTGTACCTTGAACTTCAGGGTTTTAGAAGAGGGTACTGCCATGAATCAAACTGCAGTGAGAAAGGAGGAGGAAGGAGCAAGGGCGTGGTTCCAGACAGAAGAGCACAAATATGAGTGTCTCCTTAGCGACCAGCTAGGATACACATGCAAACAGACAGGAGAGTGCCGGCAGTTTATGGCGGGCTGAAGATGAGGGAAGGGGCCAATTTTAAAGAAGAACAATCATCTAATGTAGATACCATTGGGAGCTTCTGGACTGCACAACTAACCAGCACCCCAGGCTATGTCCTAAATCACTTCAGTGAATGTCTAAGACTCACAGAAAGCCTTTTACCTTCTCCTCCAATAGTGCATTTCATTGTGGAAAGCTGTCCTCTCATAATGATAACATATCTATGTACCTTCTATACACAGTGCTCCTTCCCTGTACTGCTCCTACAGTTTACATACCCCAATAGCACTTCTATAGAACACAGGATATCAGAGAGTCAGGACACTTTTCTTCATGAACCAGACATGAAATATTTTCAGTGCAGAACACAACATCTTGACCAAGTACTCACCATACCAACTATAAGGTTTGTATGTTGCAATGTTTGAAGGAACACTGTCCCCATGGCATGTTCATTACATAATTTGGGAACTTCATTGCGCAATCACATGGCAAGCCTGTGTGTCTCCAGCATTCAGAGCCGGTTTGGACTTGATGTTATGATGGGATCATTTTGAAATCAATTTGAAATGCTTCTGAGACCATTCAGAATTAATTAACAGGTGCTTTTGACCTGCAGCTGACCTTCTTCTGACCTGCTTCAAGTGGGTTTTGCATTTCTATAGGCTTTTATTAGTTATAAATGCTATAAATAGCCCTACAGAACAGACAGACAGTGCAAAGTCCACATAGGCTTTGCTGCTTAACTGCAGACAGGAAACGGGAAATGTATTATTCAGGGAAAAGCCATAGAGTATACCATAGATGCAGCTAACAATTTATAAACACTGCCATCTACTGGCTGATGTAGTCCCTGATGTATGCCCACCGTATGCTCCCTGAGTGGGGCCGTGGGTCAGACGGACTAGATGTCCGCCAGCGACCCGCAATTGTCTGTTAGAGCAGGAACCGCCAATGTAAACACGGCAGTTCCCGCTATGTCAGGCGACATGACAGAGATCTACTGATCCCTGTGATCAGGATCAGTTAGATCTCTTATGCCCCTGGCAGCCCAGCCCCCACACAGTTAGAACACATACAGGGAACACAGTTAACCCTTAGATTGCCCCCTGCAGGTTAACCCCTTCCTCGCCAGTGACATTTATACAGTAATCAGTGGCTACTTAAATTTCTGATCGCTGTATAAATGTCAATGGTCACAAAAAAGTGTAAAAAATGTCCGACATGTCCACTGCAATGTTGCAGTCCCGATAAAAATTGCAGATCGCTGCCATTGCCAGTAAAAAAAAAAATAGTAAAAACGCCATAAATTAATTCTCATGGTTTGTAAACACGGCAACCTCTGAGCAAACCAATCAATATACGGCGATTGTGATTTTTTTTAACCACAAATATGTGGAAGTATATATTGGCCAAAACTGATAAATACATTTTTTTGTGGATATGCATTATAGCAAAAAGTAAAAAATATTGTTTTTTTTTCAAAATTGTTGCTATTTTTTTATTTATAGCGGTGATTAAAAGTGATGCAGAGGTGATCAAATACCACCAAAAGAAAGCTCTATTTGTGGGAAAAAAAGGACGTCAATTTTGTTTGGGTACAACGTCGCACGACCGCGCAATTGTCAGTTAAAGGGACACAGTGCCGAATCTCAAAAGTGCTCTGGTCCTAACATGGGAAAACCTTCCAGGGCTGAAGTGGTTAAATTACCTTGTTTCTTGCGCACAAAACATTCACTTGTTTTTTGTGGCATGTTATTGTTTTTATTCCTATTGTAGGGAAGTGTTCTTTTGTACCCGGTCGGTGAGTTTGTTTACATTAATGCCTGGTGCCTACCATAGAGTTCTTATTACAAACAGATTCTTCCTGTTAAAAGGTTGTTTCCTGCCCCTGCTAAAAGGTCAGAAAACCCCTCAAGGCTATATATGTGGATTTCTTACAGGTTGAAAAGGAGAGTGTGACCAGCCACATGCTATGCCAGCAGGAGCTGCTGCAGGCTGATTTTGTGTTATATCCATCCTTCCAGGCTGAAAAAAGGGACAATATAGACAAGTGTTACTGCACTGTTAGCTCCCTGTTTGTTAGATTTCTGTCACTCCTGTGTGAGCACTTCTGAGCGGGAATCAGAGATACTGTATCTGCATATCCCTGTGTTAGAAGCTTCTCTGATTCACTTTCTATTTGCATACTGCAATATACTTGGGCTATTCTCAAGCAGGGCTGGTGCAAGGATTTTTGAAACCCTAGGCGAAACCTCATTTTGCCGCCCCCCTTGGCTCCACCCCTGACCCCACCCCCTTTCCCTGCCCAGCCTGATCAGCGCCAATCAAATGCAGCCCGATCAGCACCAATCAAATGCAGCCTCACTAGCGCCCATGAAATACAGCTTCACCAGCGCCAATCGATACAGCCTCACCTGTGCCCATCAAATACAGCTTCACCTGTGCCCATCAAATACAGCTTCACTGGTGCCCATCAAATATAGCTTCACCTATGCCCATCAAATACAGCCTCACGGAGGTTGGGGGTGGGGGGGGGGGTTATTTGGCAGATCAGTCCCTATTTCTATATACATTTGCAAATGGCATGTGATAATACAATCCCATTATCTCAGTCAGACTGTGTTCGTTTTTACATGAACCAATGCAGAGCAGCCAGTGACAGATCAACAGTGGCCAGGCGCCCCTAGGTGGCAGTGCGCCCTAGGCGGCCGCCTACTTTGCCTAGTGGTAGAGCCGGCCCTATTCTCAAGTGTATGAGAGCAAATCTCTTTGATTATAACTCATTTGACTAGTTTGTGTTGAAGTGTATAACTGCCACTTCATTATTTAAAGGACCAGTGTCCCTCTTTGGTCTGGGGGGTTCCTAGCTAGTATTAGCCTAGGGAATGGTAAACAGCTCAGGGTAGTGTCAGGTTAGGCTCCTGACAGCCACTTAGATAGGTAGCAGTCCAGTAGCATTGATAGCCTATAGTCAGGATAGGGACCAAGAGATAGGCTAGATAGGCCTGATTTGCCTTGCAGGTGGCGTGTTCCAGACTTCTTCACCATCGGTGTGTTCGTTTGTAGCGCCCCCAGGAAGCCACCGCTCCACAGATGTGTCAGCGTTCATCCTCTCAAGCTGGATTGTTTTACGCCTTGCAAGTCAGCTCATCAGGGGCCCCTGTGACTGAACTGTGCCACAATGCCTAATTAGAAGTATTGGTGTTAAAGGCCTTTAGTTATATAGTCAGGTCCATAAATATTGGGACATTGACACAATTATAATCTTGTTGGCTCTATACACCACCACAATAGATTTGAAATGAAACAAACAAGATGTGCTTTAACTGCAGACTTTCAGCTTTAATTTGAGGGTATTTACATCCAAATCAGGTGAACGGTGTAGGAATTACAACAGTTTGTATATACGGATATATATATATATAGATATATATATATATCTATATATATATATATATTGTTCTTCTCAGGCATATGTACATTTTTCTTGTTATTGTGTTGGGGTTATGTAAAGCCATCACTTTACCATATATAAAGTTACACTAATCACCTGCTGGTATGTCTGCATATCTTTACTCTTAGAAATCTATGTTGGGTGCATTAGTACTGCTGCTGTCAGTTATTTTGGGTGAGTTACTAGTTATTGTCCTAGAAAGGTATCATCTCCACATACGCTGTAGCCCTGTTCTAGGTGGAGGCACTGCCAATTATATATTCATAGTCCACTCTTCCTTTAGCGAAGGCTCTGGCTCATTTGGTTACCTGCAGGTTAGGGCCATAGCCTGTGTGGAGAGGGCAACTTCATATGACCCTCTAATAACAGGGCTATGCTATTGTTCTTCTTTAACCACTTGCCGACCGGCGTCTGATGGTGACAAAGTGGCTGGATATCGCAAACCGCCGTCATATGACAGCGGCTGCGGTGGCGCGCGCATGCTCACTGTGTTCTGAGGGGCCAGGGAAAGGGTAGGGCGGACTCAATCGCCGCCGGCTACCCGCGATGCCCCCCCCCCCGCAGTGAAAGAACGGAGGTCCGTGTATGTAGACACGGATCTCTGTTCTCATAGAGGGGGAAGGGCTGTGATTACAGGTTTTCTGTATATGGGAGCCGTGATCACTCCCCTCCCCCTGCCAGCCCAGCCCAGATACAGTTAGAACACACCCAGGGAACAGAGTTAACCCTTAGAGCGCCCCTCCAGGTTAACCCATTCACTGCCAATGGCATTTACACAGTAATCAGTGCATTTTTATAGCACTGATCGCTGTATAAATGCTAATGGTCCCAAAAAAGTGTCAAAATGGTCCGACATGTCCGCTGCAATACCGCAGTACCTCTAAAAACCGCAGATCGCCGCCATTACTAGTAAAAAATAAAATAATAAAAAACTACATAAATGAATTCTCATCATCCGTAAATGCAGCAACTTTTGCGCAAACCAATCAATAGACGCCGATTGCGATTTTTTTTTACCAAAAATATGAGGGAGAATGTATTTTAGCAACAAGTAAGACATTTGGGGTTTTTTGCAAAATTGTCGCTCTTCTTTTGTTTATAGCGGTGATCAGAAATGATGCAAAGGGGTCATTTACCACCAAAAGATCAAATACCACCAAAAGAAAGCTCTATTTGTGGGAAAAAAAGGACGCAAATTTTGTTTGGGTACAACATCGCACGACCGTGCAGTCGTCAGTTAAAGCGACGCAGTGCCGAATCGCAAAAAGTGCTCTGGTCCTAAAGTTTGAAATCCTTCCGGGGCTGAAGTGGTTAAAGCAGACTCTGTGACAGAAGCACCGTCACTATTGATGCTTTCTGTTTTTAAGCTTATATTCATCCACAAGCTTGCTTTAGCATATTCCCATGCCAGTTCATCATCTGAATGTGCATCAAGTGCTGTGACAAGCGTTTCATAACTTTCTGGTAAGCCGCTTAGTAATAGTGCTGCAACATTAAATTCTTTTACTTCTTCTTCTATACCTCTCAGGCGTTCAACCATTTCCAACATATGCCTTATGTAATCCTGCATATCCTGGCCTTTAATCAGCTTGGTTTGATATAACTTTCTAATCAAATACAGTTTATTGCTGAGATGAGCTCATTCATGCACCTTTTGTAATCTTTCCCACATTTCTTTAGCAGTTTCTTACTTAAATATATATGTACGATTTGATCATCTTCTATGCTAAGATAGATTGTGCTCTGTGTGTTTTAGTCTTTCTCTATACTCTCATCTGAAGGGTGTTCTAGCCTGACTTAATTTATACATTTCCACGTACCGTCTCTGATTAGCAATATTTCATCTTGAATTTACAAGACTGGTAGTTCTGGTTTGTCAGATTTGCAAATTAAACTTTGTTGCAGCTGTATTGCTGGCCATTTTTTAAAAATTCTTTTGCAGTCTTCTTTCTGTTGCTGTATCTTGCTCTTATCTGCTGTAGCTGGCTATGACTAGGCTATGCCTGGGTTCTCATATTTTCTCTGGGTGGGTGTCTGGGCTATGCCTGGGCCCATAACCTGTTATAAATTCTGTATATAGCCCTACATAACAGACAGGCACAGTCCACATGGGCTTTAGACATCCTCCCGTGATCGTGCTGCTCTGTGATCGTCAAGTTCTTTGAACTTGGCTGATCACAGATCAGGGTAAAGGGCCAATTACAACAGCCCTTTACCATGTGATCAAATGACAGCTGATCACGGAAGTAAACAGAAGCTGGTTATCGGCTTTTTTTCTCCTCACAATCAGCGTGAGGAGAAAAGAAGAAAGTTGGTACCCGGCTTCTGTTACAGGGACATCGGTCCTAATCTGTGCTTCCAGTGGTGCTAATCAGTGCCAACCAATGCCACCTATCAGTGCCCACCAGTGCTCTCAAACAGTGCACACCAGTGCCACCTATCAGTGCCCATCAGTGCTGCCAATCAGTACCTATCAGTGCCACCTATCAGTGCGCATCAGTGCCACCTCTCAGTGCCCTTCAGTGCCACCTATCAAAGCCCATTAGTTTCACCTATCATTGCCCATCAGTGCCACCTATCAGAGCCTCCTCATCAGTGCCCACCAGTTCCGCCTCATCAGTGCCCACCAGCTCCACCTCATCAGTGCCCATCAGTGCAGCTTCATCAGTGCCCAACAGTGCCACCTATCAGTGCTTATCAGTACCACCTTATCAGTGCTTATCAGTGCCCATCAGTGCAGCCTCATCAGTGCACACAACTATGACTTTTTTTTAAAAAAAATCTGTCTTTTTTTTGTTTCTTTGGCAAAAAATAAAAAACCCAGTGGTAATTAAATACCATCAACATAAAGCTATATTTGTGTGAAAAAAATGATAACATTTTTTTTTTTTTGGGTACAGTGTTGCATAACCGCGAAATTGTCATTCAAAGTGCAACAGCGCTGAAAGCTGAAAATTGGCATGGGAAGGAAGGTGATATAATCCAGCCTGATTGTGGTAACAGGAAGTGAGCACATCTAAAAATGCAATGATGGTGCAATTTTCACCATTAGTGGCCACTAGAGATGAAAGAAATTGTAAGGTCTTTCAACTCTCTACCAAGTGCTTAAGACCCCTTTCACAATGGGGCCGCAGCCACATTCACTGTAAAGCGCTGCTCGTTTTAGTGGAGCTTTACTGCTGTTTAAGCGGTGCATTTGCGATGCTTTTTGCCCGCTAGCCTCAAAAAAGGGGTTAAAAACTCCCGCTTTGCGGCACTTTCAAATCACTTTTCAGGCGCTTTGAAAGCACTGCCCATTCATTCCAATGGGCAGGGGCCGTTTGAGAGCGCTGTATACTGCGCTCCCAACCTGCACCAAAGATGCTGCTTGCACGTCTTTCTTTCCTGCCCCACAAGTGCACCACTCCCTTGTGAAAAGACACCCTGGAATGAATGAGAGGTGGTTGGTTTTTAGGCACTTAGCAGAGGCTGTTTCTAGCACTAAAGTGTCTGAAAACTGCCCCGGTGTGAAAGGGGTCTAAATATCAGCTTTAGGGCCTGTGTTGATGGGCTTTAGGCTTGTGTCATAGAAAGCTTTTGACATCAAATAATTGATTAATTCATTGACAAGTGTTGACCTCTATGTGGCCTGCATTTCACCTGCTTTGAACTGCTTTTACATTCCCTGGGACTTGTATGGGAGAAACATTTATGATGCAAACAAAATACACTCACTCCTGAACCATAGCATGCAAACATGGGGGACCCTTGTTGATGAGGACAAGGGTCACTTTCCCACAACCCTGGCCTTTTGGTTGTGGTTGTACAGGGGGACTTGTTTAATCTGGAGGTTCCCTTTAAGATAAGGAGGCCCCAGATATTCAGCTTCCCTTATGTGAATGACTACATGGTACACAGTCCCCCTACACATTCACCAAAAAAAACTGTTATAAAAAAACACATGGGTTTTTGACAATTTCTTTATTAAAAAAAAAAATCTAACATCAATCATGATGAACATTGCCCGCTGATTGTTACCCACCAATCGTCGAAAGAAAAAACCCATTGATATGCCAACACTTTTCAAAGGGGTGGCAACGTCTTCCCCATGTGAAAATTTAGCATTACTATTCACTACCTGTGCTGGGAGTCAATTCCACGTGTTGCACCCCCTAGCTGTGTTGCTAGTGTGCTAGTATTTTTAGTTAATGTAGGTAAATTCAGGCTTGGCTTGCAGTCAAGCCTGTGTTGTTTTATCTGGGTCAGTGGAGTGACTCGGAGAGGCTGGTATGACTCACAGGCAGCATCTCTAATACCTCCCCCTACTTCTAGAAACTTGCAGAAGATTCTAGAAGGATGGGAGTGGAGGTGAGGAGGAGCTGTCTGGAGTATTCTGAGGGCCCCACAGATTGGCAGGGGATAGGCCCCCTCAAATACTCAGGATCATTCCAGCTGGGGGCAGTGGAGTTTGGGTGGAAGATGGACATGGACTGTTAGGTAGTCACTGGCCCTTGTATGTGCCCCCTAGTCTGGGGGGGGGTGACCTCAGGCCTGGGCTTGGGTGCAGAAGGGACCCTCTTCATGACACACAGAGGTGTCTTGACCAGGAGGCACGGGAGCAAGTGGAGAACAGCAGGAGAACACTGCTGGGCAAATCTCCAGGGAGGAAAACGGCCAGGTTGGCTGGTGAGTGTTACACTCAGAAGACTGAGAGGCATGTCTGAGAGGACTGGGTACAAGCAGTCTGGTATGGATACAGAGTCAGTCTGGTGAGGTCCTAGTTGAAAGGGGCAGCTGCAGCCAGGTGGTTGCCTGAAGAGGTGGTGCTGGGATCAGTAGCCACAGGAGTAGGACAGCTGAGCACTGGGACTTTCTTTTTGCTACACTACCAAATAGGCCCGCAGTCCCTGACTGTAAAGGGAATTCACTACAGATCTAACTGAGTCTTTGTTGGATCAACCAAACAGTGCCACCTGGTCCTGGGAGTTGTTATTCTACAAGCAAGATTGTGCTGGAGGTAGAAAGAGAAGTGTACATACAGGCTGTATATAGTTTGTGTCCCTGAAGAGTTCTGCTGTTTTTATCAAGTGGGCATCCCATAACACCCTTAACCCTATCCAACTTTAATACCCCTAATAAAATACAACAACAAAGCTGCAAGGACCGATTCTTGACTCCAGTGTGTGGTAGAAAATTCTATGTGCCTGGCTATGCAGGGTGGGAGATACCTTCATTCACCAGCGACTCCTGCGGAGGTAGCACTACATAAGCATCAATTACTCTTTGTAAAATAATAACTTCTAGGATTAGTTTTGAACTTTCCAATTGCTAGTTTGAAATAATGTCCCCATGTCCTTAATCTTAGCTTCATATTGAAAAATACTGCCCTCCTGAGCCTAATTCGTTTTCTAGGGTTAGTTTTTAGTTCATCCACATGGACACCGAGGCCTGCACACCACAATGGGCCACCTGCCTCCTCAAGGATGAGTAAATGTTTGAGTGTACTTCCGAATGCCAGAACAGCCAAGGTGTCAAGATTTAGCCTGTGGTTTCCTGCCTGTTTAATTCTTACCTAGTCCTCTGACTCCTTTCACATGTGTTGTTTTGTCAGGAACCATGAATCAGATAGAGACAGAAAATGCAGTTTTAAATTGCACCTTTTAATATAATGGTAAAAATGGTACAAATAGTAAACATAGTCAAAACATAGCCGGGGTTTGGTAGCCAGAGCAGGTAGTCAGAACAAGCCAGTAAATCAGGAAGCCAGAGATCAGTATAGTTGGCGGCAGCAGACAGGATCAGTAACCAGAAGGGACGTCAGCCAGGCAAGTGTTCAACAGGAACACAGCAGAGAGTCTACAGATATGTTTGACCAAGGCGAAGGCAGGGAAGGAATGAACCAGGCAGTTTAAATAGCCAAAAGGGGTTGGCTGAAGGCTGGACTGACAAGCACATGATCACCAGGTGAGCCACTGTGGAACGATGAGTACATGTTTAGCTTCTGTACTCACCTATGGGCGTCACCTGCTATTCTGTGGGCCTATATTTATTTTTCCTTCCATCATTTACTGCCCCGCATCCCAGTTTGCTTCCCTATATATACACGTGCTTATATATACATGTGCTCAATGCAGCCCACGTTGCCTAAGCAACTTCCCAGTTCTCTGAACTCCTGTATGCTTACTATTTTGTGTATGCTGTTTCTGACTTCTCATGTCCTGACCCTGGCTTTGTCTGTGCTTGCCTGCCACAGACACCGAACACAAGGTTTGCTCCGAACATGGAGTTTGGATTGAATCTTAAAGTGTTACTAAACTCAGAACAGTAAAATCAGTGTATATATGCACTATATGCAGTAAAACACACTTGTCATACTCAATGTGGAAGAGTTTAATCCTCTGCATTGTGTAAAAAGGCTGTTTGATCCTGTTTTCTATGATCCTCCCCTTCTTCCACAGTCCCCAAACCATCTGATAGAACAGAGACCTTGTGGGCAAGCTGCTCAGTTTGATGTGTATTGCAAGAGAGTTTTTTTTCTTGGGAGAGTGCATATGATCAGCACTGTCCAGACAGAGGGACAGCGGTACTGCAGCCTCATAGGACAATCAGAGGAGAATGAAAACTCCTCCTACAAGCTTTAACCAGACTGCTATATACTGCTGATGACAAAAGGTATTTAGCAGTTTATATTTACTAAGGCTGGGTTCACATACATGTGAATTAGATGCGTTTTAGACCGCATCCAATTTGCATGACATGTGAATGTGACTGGCTCTCAATGGACCCGGTTCACACATGTGCAGGGTGGCCGCGGTGCAGTTTGGAAAAGGGTTTTTTTGTCTAGTTCAGGTGCGAATTCAGGGAAAAACTTGGCCCTGAATCGTAACTCAACCAGTGAACACAAACGCACAGGACTCCGGACTGCAACCTGCATCTGGACATGTGTGAACCCAGCCTAAGACTATTGCATTCCATGTTCTGTGTACTGTGGGAGACCCGATATAATGAATGCAGGGTCCTGGGCTTAGTAACACTTTAAGCCTAGTTAAAAGGAAGAAAAAAAAAACAATTGGAAAGCTGTCATTTTAAATAATGAATGAAATGTTTTCTATACTGTAAATGTATGTCTCTTCTCCTGTGTAAAATGACTTTAAGCAGGTGATATTTTCACAGTAGATGTCCTTTAAATGCATTTTTGCACCGTAAATGCGGCTTCTCCTGTAAATATCAATATAATTAGCCATAAAAATAGACAGTGAACCTAACATGCAGTCTAATGGGGATTTTATGGTACAGTTGGTCTGCACTTAAACCTTGGACGGTGTTGTTTTCATATTCCGACACCAATTTCTTGTTTTTGTCTTAAATTGTGGTAAGCTTCATGTCAAGCATTGTTATCACATGAGATAATACCACTTGATTCATCAAAGAGGAAAAGGTTTGTGATGTTAACACCTTCCCAAAGCTTTCCACTCAATTAGGCTGTGTTCCCTTCAAAGCCGTTCCAAGCTGTATATCGCAGTCAATTACCGTGGGGAAACTGCAACAAATAAAAGGACATCACTAAGGGAAGCAAGTTCTGAACAGGCCTTTAAGCTGCAACACAATACATAATAGAAAAAAATATGGCTTGTGTTTAGCACCAAGCAGGTGAAAAGCCAAAGCCATTGTGAGATGGTATGGCATGTGATAGTATGAGAGCGCTCCTGTCCTGCTGCAGTAGCACTTGGAGGCTTAAAAATGGTTTTACTCCAGGCATATGAGCTCTTGAGCCATTGACTTTACCATGTCAAGGATACAAGCTAATACCACCCTGTACATGGGCGAAACTGGCTGTAATTGAGCCATTTTGGAGAAATGTTTTGACGTAATAGGGGGAAGAGAAATCAGGGGAGTTTGAAGTGGTTACAGTTATTTTTAAATCAGGTAAATTTTTATTAAGGTTTTAACATGTTTTACAAAAAGTAAACTAACATTTCCCAAAAAGAATTCCCTCAATCCAGTGGCGCCTCGTCCATTAGGGCCTACCCTTCTATCGATGCTTCCGGCCCCCTAATCTACATGCAGGGTGCCGGACGCATGTATTCCAATGAGGGTTTTTTTGGAATCACCAGAGGCTCTAATAGTCTTCAAAAAAGGGTGTGCTCTGGGCTGCCCCCTGAGCCCACCGAGTTGTGTGACAATAGCGAATGAATATTCACTATTGTCACACTGATTCTCCTCCCAGACAATCAGGAAGCGGGTCCTGAGACCCGTCTCCCGATTGGCCATAAGGAAAAGCCATCCTATTGGCCTAGGAGGAGGAGGGTGAAGGAGGGAGGAGACGCATGGCCGCCGTGATCCCAAGATGCAGGTGAATCCCAACTGATGGAGGGGAGACACGGTGGCCGGGAAACGGAGGAGACTGAGAGGGAAGCTGCTGACTCTGTAAGTTTTCTTAGGGGCATTTGCTCTCTTTCTCCTTATTCCTTATGAGCTTAGAACCCTACTTGATCAATTTTGATTCTATACCATATGAAATTTTCTTTTCAGATAGGCTTGCTCCTGAAGAGTGATAATAATAAGTCACGAAACACGTAGAGCTACTAACGGTCCTATCAAAACACATATCAAGTTTTTATGACTTTTTTCTGTATCTGTTATACATACTTTATTGGTATGCCTAAAACTTCATTGATGTTGGTCAACAATTTGGCCATGAGCCATCAATATTATGTGACTATGTGGGTTTTACTGAGAAATATTGCATTGTGAACAAGTACAGTGTTGTGTGTGTTTATATATTCCTGTATCAAAGTAGGCCATGATCTCACATTGATATGTATGTTTGATTTGAAAATAAACAACACTGTTTTCCTATTGAAGTATTTTCACTTACCACTGCACACCTCATTTAAAGTCCCGCTTTCTGTTTTCCCCTCCCCTTCTTTGTAGAATGCTGACTCCACACGTTAGTCTGGGGGCCTCAGAGGGAAAGTGAAAAGGCGACCGGGGGGGTATGGTGCGCGGTGCAGGCTGTAGTGATGGGGGGTGGGAGCTGTGGTCAGGTCTGTCTGACGCCCCCCGGCTGATGGAGCACTGCCTCAATCCCTTATATTATTTTTAAGGGCACTGGATGGCTCCTGAGGCCTCATGCACACTGGGCATAGCTGCTTATACAGGTGGTTGCCATTTTTTTTCTTTCAGCTTGTAGAAGCAACGGTGTCTTAGGCCGGGAATACACAAAGCAAATTTCTTTCCTTCAAACATGGGTTGCAGGAAAAAAATTTGCTCATTTCCTCCATCAATACAGACAGTGTTGATGCGGAAATCCCTCCTGCTAACCCATTGTCTTTTCCTCGCGGGGGAGGGGGGGAGCCGTCCCCTCCAGGAGAAGACAGTTATAATCGCTAGCAGCTGTATCTCTAGCGACAATCGCAAGAGAATCTGATCTATGGATGAAATAAAATCAAAAGATCACTGCCTTCGGAGATATACAGATACATGGAGCCGGCCAGCTTGTTATTACCTATGCACAGTATATCGCGATTGATGTATGTGTATTTTTATTCATTAAAAGCAGCTTTTTAAACAGTAATACACTATAGAGGCTTCTTTTTTCTATATTATGACTTGCACTGAGACGGAGCCTGTCCATTCCAGCTGCTGGGGTGACCATTTATGATACCCTCTAGTGGGGTCTGGGGTGAGCGGTGCACATTCCTGGTCTTCACATTTGGCTTCATCTTCACACTGGTTGGCCCTTGGGATAAACCTAGCTGCATACAGGAGGCATCCGGAGAGGAGTTCCATTGACACCCCTATTGGGGTCCCAGGCTGGGGGATAAGCCAAAGCGCTTATTCCGCTTACATTCGGTAAGCTGCTACCTTACTTGGTGGAGGATCTTTCACTATTTTTGTAGTCACAGAGTCACCCGGTGCCCACCTACCTAGGATTCTTCTGCCTATATGAACTTTTTCAAATAATACACGTTTGATTATACAGGCGGCCCCCGGGTTACAAACAAGATAAGGTCTGTATCTAAGTGGGAACAGGTACATTTTTTTAGTGTAGCTTCAGCCAAAAAAACAATTTTTAAGTTTTTTGGATATCATAGGGAAGAGGTAACACTCCTGTAATGTTTGTTTTGCTGTCTATGTTCTGTTCAGAAGATGTCACCTCACTTCCTGTCCCAATGATAATTGGATTTTGAAAATTTTGGGTTGTTGTGGAAACAAACCTTGGTGATAAAGCATCAGTGGAGACCCCTTTTTCCCATAATAACTCTTACAGGAGTGAATTTCCCTTTCAAGGGGGAGATTTCCTCTCACTTCCTGTTGTCTCCCTCCGTGTGTAAGTAGGAGTCGTTTGTAAGTCAGATGTTTGTAACTAGGGGACCGCCTGTATGTATCTTCACACTTTATATTTATTATATAGCTAATTGGTGTATTCCGTCTTTATAAGAGACATTTATGAATTATTTGCGTGGCACCACTTTATATTTTGAAGATTTTTTAATTATTGGTTTGTCAAAATTTATGCTAACTACCACACTGCATGAATTTTTGGATCACTGGATCTCACATTTATATTTATGTTGATATAATTATTAATACTATTTTTATGTCATTAATTTCACATTTATGTCAATAATTGTGATCAGCGCAGCCCTCTTTTGATTCTATCTGTTTTGCCTAGTTGTGGGTTTAGGGTTACTGCTTTTCTGTTTCCTTTTTCACATTTTTTAGCAATTAGCACAGTATATATTTTTTGATATTGATCTATCGATCAATTTGGTACATTCATCCTGCCCATTAACGGTTCAAATCTCTGCCGGTTCCTGCTGAACTGGCCAAGATTCCAACCGTGTATGGCTGCCCTTGACCTATATGTCCATGTACATTTACAGGCATATTTGTAGTGGAGTGATTACAGGCTGAAAAAAAACCAAAACATCACAAGTGCGTTTTTGATAGGAGCTTTCAAGCAGAAAGAACGCCTGAAGCACATAAGTGTGGCATTTAGGCATGTTCATTGTTTTCAAGTGTAAATTGATTATAGTGAAAGCTAAGCAGAGGGGAATGTTTTAGTAAAAAACTCTTATAAGCAATAAATGCACCTAAACATGCATAAAAACGTGTGCAAATATTAGCCATTACGAGCGTTTTTTTATGCTGCTTTTTCCTGCCAGAGCTTCTCACATTGCAAGCGCCTCGTGTGCATGAATCCTGAAAGTCTTTTATTTTTGTGGTGTTTTAGACCCTAAAAATAGCATCTTGAAATTGTTGATGGGACGGAAACCCAAGTATACACCAATTATTAAAAGTAAACCCCCATTTATTTTTGCTATGGTGGGACAAATTTCAAAATGCATCATACACGTACATTTTTTTTTTGCTTTTTTGCTGCTGTTTTTTAAATCTGAAAATACACAATATGCGGGGAAAAAAGGAGAAAGGTAATTTTTTTTTTGTTTTTTAAACGTATTGTATGGCTTTGTTCACAACTAACACCATTTATTAACCACAACAGTACCTGGCACGAAAACCCCCTTCCTGTCCAGGCCATTTTTCAGCTTTCAGCGCTATCACACTTTGAATGACAATTACTCAGTCATGCAACACTGTCCTTCCCCCAAAAGCACGGTCCATGACAACACCAATTATTTACCACAATCAACACTTGTTTCGGTATGTTATGCAAATTTTTTGTTTTTTTTTTAATGGAAAGAGGAAAAAAGGGGCGTATAACACATAAAAGTCTAAATTTTTTGTCGTCGTTTTTTCGTTTTTTTTTTACATGCACATACTACGTAAAACTTTAAACAGGGTGGTATCGTTTTTATTTACCCCCAAATGAAAATTATTAACCACATATGAACCCAAAGGCAGGGTAGTTGTTAAAGTTCTACGATAAAAATCCCAGATTTTGTGGTGTTTTTATT
>BLSH010005958.1:1458770-1477079 GCA_018402905.1 Glandirana rugosa | reverse complement strand
CCTGGGGACACGCCGACACCGACAGAGCCGGGATGCGCGCGCCCGATCGCGCGCAATCCCGGCTTAAAGGGAGGACGTCATATGACGTCCACCCGCTGGAAGAGCAGGACCGCTCCGCCGTCATTTGACGGTGGGCGGTCCTGAGGTGGTTAATTCAGCCATCATGTTCTCATTTTATCATCTCTGAGTTTTGGTGTTTTATCAAAATGACAGTTTATCAGTGGTTTCTAATGTATACCTAGACCCTTTATTAAAGTGGAACTTCATTCTCCCAATCAACATTGATTATTTTTAATCCTCGTGCTGCTAGCATTAGTAAATAGATAGGAAAGTATATCATATTTACTTGTAATAAACTTTTTTTTCATATCTTCAGTTACTTCCTGGTTTCCTGCCTAGGCAAATAATGTCATACATCCCAGGAGTCTTTATGAGGCAAGGAGAGGAGGAGGGGCTTTCTCAGCTAAGCACACTCTCCTCTATGCATACTTGAGCTAAGGACAGGAAGTAAATACTACATGAATCATTTGCCATTACTTAAAATGGCCACCACCAGAAATCCTAGGGGATGTTTTTCACCAAAATAAAGCATGGAGACATGAATGGATGGGGAGTTTGCTTTGTATAATAAAAAATGAATTAAATAGTGTTTTTCGTTTGTGGTGCTCAGATGCAGTGAAAATCTGATTTAAGCGTAGCAAAGGTCCATCCTGTGGAACTCTCTACCTCGATCTGTCCAGCTATGTCCCACTCTGGCCACTGTTAGGTGATCCATGAAAACTAATTTCTTCAGGGAAGCCTATCCTGCTTTCAGCTAACAATCTTTTATTTCTTCCATTAGCTCATCCCCCATAGCTATCACCTTTTCTACCACTTGCCCCACCCTATTTGATTGTAAGCTCTTATGAGCAGGACCCTCTTAATTTTGTATTTTATTGTATTGTAACTGTACTGTCTTCCTTTATATTGTACAGTGCTGTGCAAACTGTTGGTGCTATATAAATCCTGTATAACAAAAATAATTGAGGATATGATAATGGGACCAAGTTTTCAATCATTTTCACCAGGATGATATAATGAATGGAATTTGTTAACCATTGACTATGAAAAAGCTAGCAGCAAACTGGAATCTGGTGTCAGCTTGATGATGGTTTCCTGCAGAGCGACAGGGTAGTCAATGGCGGTTCAAACGTTGCACAGGCATTATCTCAAAGCCACAGGAAGTGCTTGGACATATCCAAATGCTCATTCCATGGAGCAACCAAGTTTTATTATCATTTTAATTTGCAGTGCTGCATGAAAAAAAGTAGAGAGCGAATTCGCCAAAAAATTCACAGCTAATTTCACGGCAAACTTAAGTCTGATTAAATTTTGCACCCTTCACTCACTCATGCCTTAGTAAGGAATATTTTTTAGGTAGGGCATTGCTTGCAAAGCAGGGAGTGTTGTGCTGAACTTACTAGCACCGTTAAAGCTAATGTATTGGAATTTCTTACCTAAAAAAAAAAAGTTTATAAAATGACATTATTTCTTCAACAAACATATAGAAAAATGTCCAGGTAAGAGCATTGTGTGAAAATAATTACCTTTTGTTTTATTTTTTGCCAGTGTCCTTATATTGTGCAGGGCCAAGTATTGTACTATTTTCCAGAATAGCATGATCATGATTATAGAAATTCAAGAGGTTTTGGTTGATGATATGGAGAAAAGGGAATGAAGGAAGAAGACAAAACACAAATATGTAATTTTTTTTCTTTTAAGGTGCATTAGCAGAGACATCAACATTATGAAGCAGTCAGGGAAGCCAATAATAAAGAAGACAAAACTTATTTCTGTTTCATAAATATAAGGTTTTGCCTGGGGTGCAGCATCGGCAGTAGTATCATGGGCAGAGAAACTGGAAACAGAAGGCAAAAATAGAATTCAGCTATAATTTATTTCTAGGGTACATGAGCAGCCCAGCAGCATCAGAAGATTAGTGAACTTCTAAAAATCCACTTAGCTGAGGATTTCTGATTCGTCCCTGGAATCCGATTTGCAGCACAAATTTCCCCGGTGGGTTTTTTTAAGGGTTATTTTTATTTTGGATATGCAGAGGATAAACATTCCCTGTTGGGCTCCTACACAGATCACTGCTTTTTTTACCTGAACACTTATACAGAAAGGTGACAATATTGTATGGGAAACGTGTCTTTTTCAGGGCATTACGAGATTATTATTTTTTGGCTTTTTTTTTTTTTTTGGAGGTTTGAATACTGGAGACGATGGGATTAATGACCAATAAACAGAAAACTGGAGATTGTATAAGAACACCAAGAGAACAGGGTAGGTGACAGTAAAAATAAGTCAGAATGCAATATGTTTGAAAAAACTGAAATTATCACCAGAATGCAGTAGAAGCAACAGCACCATAGACTAGGATGGTAACTGTGACTGCGTCAGTCTCAAAACGCACTGCTGCCACCAATATGTGACAGCACTCTCAAATTCTTCTTCTGTCATCAGAATGTGACAATTGCACTCTCAAGCCTCACCCTATGCAGAGATTTCCAGCTTATGGAACAAAAATGTAAGGCCGATCATAGACAGATCAAAATTTGTCCAATTCAGCAGGAACTTGCTGAATTTTGATCCGTCTAAGAGCAAGCTGCTTGTACTGAAGTTGATCCATCAATCGACTTCAGTATAACCAGCCTGTCTGGCTTGTTTCATGCGCTCTTTGCCAGCGACTATAGCCACCAACAGTTATTATCATATTCTGATGGATGGGAAAGCTCCCACTGTCAGAAAAGAATAGCGCAGCTGGAAGGATTCCCCCATCAGCACTCACTGTGTTGCTGGGGGAATCAAGCCATTTTCTTCAACCCATAGTTGAAGGAAAGAAAATTGTATAAAGTATGGCTTGCTTAAGCACCAGCAGATTGAAAATAATCACCACTGCAGTTGGTTAACCCCACAGTAAACCTTTTACACACCCAAACAGTAGCTGCCACCACCTGTTTTTAAGGAAATAAGAAGTGTTCATAGCACCTGCTGTAGCAGTTCTGACCTTCAAGAAAGTAATGTTTGCTGCCACGCCAGACAGGAATATAATGGAGTTTAAAAAATAGTAGCTGTTTTCAAAGAGGCAAGGATTCTTTAATTTCTGAACAGAGCATTTAGAAATCTAGCTTAAAGAGACCTCCAAAATGAATAAAAGTCAGCAGCTACAAATACTGTAGCTGCTGACTTTTAATATAAGGACACTTAGTTTTCCAGGGATCCAGCAATGTCCTCACCCGAGCCGATTCTTCAATTGACTTCGGGTGCAGGCGCCGGCATAGCAAGTAAGGGAAACAGGAAGTGAAGTCTTACAACTTCACAGCTGATTTCCTAATATGCAAGAGTGAGCCGCTCTGCACCTTATGAGTGGTCCCAGAAGAAGAGGGGCCCAAATTTCTGGCTCAGATCGCCGCGGCAATCTGAGCTAGAAGTGGAAGCTGGTACTTGTCAAAACCAGGTACCTGCTCCCCCCCAAAAAGTGCCAAATGTGGCAGTGGAGGGGGGGTGGTGCAGACAAGGGGACCCACCACCTCCAGTTCAGGCAAATTCTGACATTTCTCTCATACATGTCAAAATCTGTATATTTTGTGCTGGAAACCTACTTAGAAACATTGTATATATTTTTTTAAAGCAGAGGCCCTAGAGAATAAAATGGTTGTTGTTGCAAGTTTTTATATCGCACAATATTTGCTCAGCAGTTTTTCAGATGCAAATTTTCAGGAAAAATTACACTTTTATGTATTTTAGTGCATACAACACAATATAATATCCAATTTTTGGATAAAATATAAAAGATCATGTTATGCTGAATAAATGTATAGGAGAGTCTGGTAAAGGTGGTATGCAGTAGTGGGTGGCCCCCCTCCTCTGATTGTAAAAGGGATCAGGCAGCTATATAACCACTTGGATCACTTTTACCATGTAGGGTAAAAACATGTTATTTGGATCATGGCTGCTGCAACCATGACCCAGATATCAACGCTCCCATCTGAGGATGTACAGGGACATCCTAAGGTCCTAAGGATTGGAAACCTTTGAACAAAATATATGAAAAAAAACAGACAATAGCAACAGTGAAATAAGGAAAATTAAAGGTCAGAAGCACTTCTCAAAGCAGGTGTGTGATACAATCCAAAAAAACCTTCTCTGTGCAGTAGCCCCCCCCCCCAGCCCCCCTACCACTTAGCTGAGCCCCCTCTCGACTCAGCGATGTCCAGGAGAACCTTGTCTCTCCAGAGACTCACACTCCTGATTGGCTTTTGGAAGCAGCAGGAGCCATTGGCTCCCACTGCTGTCAATCACAGCCAGTGAGCCAATCAGGAGATGGAGGGGGTGATAGCTATAGCTAAGCATTGCTGGAGTCACCTCTCTTTCACTTCTTATCACACGGACTGCTTTTATACAGTATCTCACAACAGTGAGTATTCCCCTCACATTTTTTAAAATATTTTATTATTCAGTGACAACACTGAAGAAATGACACTTTGCTACAATGTAAAGTAGTGAGTGTACAGCTTGTTTAACAGTGTAAATTTGCTGTCCCCTCAAAATAACTCAACTCACAGCCATTAATTTCTAACCAATGGAACAAAAGTGAGTACACACGTAAGTGAAAATGTCTGAATTGGGCCCAAAGTGTCAACATTTTGTGTGGCCACCATTATTTTCCAGCACTGCCTTAACCCTCTTGGGCATAGAGTTCACCAGAGCTTCACAGGTTGCCACTGGAGTCCTCTTCCACTCCTCCATGACGACATCACAGAGCTGGTGGATGTTAGAGACCTTTCGATCCTCCACCTTCCGTTTGAGGATGCTCCATAGATGCTCAATAGGGTTTAGGTCTGGAGACATGCTTGGCCAGTCCATCACCTTTACCCTCAGCTTCTTTAGCAAGGCAGTGACCATCTTGGAGGTGTGTTTGGGGTCGTTATCATGTTTGAATACTGCGCTGCGGCCCAGTCTGAAGGTAGAGGATCATGCTCTGCTTCAGTATGTTACAGTACATGTTGGCATTCATGGTTCCCTCAATGAACTGTAGCTCCCCAGTTACGGTAGTACCTATGCAGCCCCAAACCATGACACTCCCACCACCATGCTTGACTGTAGGCAAGACACACTTGTCTTTGTACTCCTCACCTGGTTGCCACCACATGCGCTTGAGACCATCTGAACCAAATAAGTTTATCTTGGTCTCATCAGACCACAGGACATGGTTCCAGTAATCCATGTCCTTAGACTGCTTGTCTTCAGCAGACGGTTTGCAGACTTTCTTATGCATCATCTTTAGAAGAGGCTTCCTTCTGGAAAGACAGCCATGCAGACCAATTTGATGCAGTGTACGGCGTATGGTCTGAGCACTGACAGGCTGACCCCCCATCCCTTCAACATCTGCAGCAATGCTGGCAGCACTCATACCTCTATTTCCCAAAGACAACCTCTGGATATGATGCTGAGTACATGCACTCAACTTCGTTGGTCGACCATGGCAAGGCTTGTTCTGAGTGGAACCTGTCCTGTTAAACCACTCTATGGTCTTGGCCACCATGCTGGAGCTCAGTTTCAGGGTCTTGGCAATCTCCCTATAGCCTATGCCATCTTTATGTAGAGCAACAATTCTTTTTTCAGATCCTCAGAGAGTGAGAGTGATAACACCAAATTTAACACCCACCTGCTCCCCATTCACACCTGAGACCTTGTAACACTAATGAGTTACATGACACCGGGGAGGGAAAATAGCTAATTGGGCCCAATTGTGAGGGGTGTACTCACTTTTGTTGCCAGCTGTTTAGACATTAATGGCTGTGTGTTGAGTTATTTTGAGGGGACAGCAAATTTTCACTGTTATACAAGCTGTACACTCACTACTTTACATTGTAGCAAAGTGTCATTTCTTCAGTGTTGTCACAAGAAACAGAATAAAACATTTACAAAAATGTGAGTGGTGTACTCACTTTTGTGAGATACTGTATATTTTTATAACAAACCTATTTGGTTTACCAACCATTTCTAAGTTTCGAAGATTATTGGTTGCAATATGATATTATCTCTAAATTGCACTACTAGGTCATTTTCATTAGTCATTCTATCTTCATAAGGCTCTCTTCTGATTTCTTGAATGCGATACCTCTTGTTTATTTTCCCTAGCATCAGTGTAATTTTTCATTAATGTAAATACCTGTGTTGATGGAGACTGATTAGTTTTCCATGAAACAATACCTGATGTCAGTGATCTTCCTGCTGTGTATTCCTTCTCTTTGATATCTAATCTACATTCTGTATATGCTGTTATATATTGAAGACGTTATAAATAAAGAATGCAAAAAAAAAAAAGTGAGAAGTACTTAATGAAATTTACCTGGTCTTTGTTCCACAGACTAATTCTGAGTTTGATTTGATGTATCAGAATCATTGGTTTCACGAATGACTCTCAACATTCCTGCAACATTTTGACGGAGACGTGAGCTGTCAGCTGCCAATTGCAGTATGTTTTTGTTGACCCTACAGCAACGCTGTATCTTGGCCTAGGTCAACAAGGCCCAGGCCTAGGGCGGCACTTTGCAGGGGGGCAGCACGAAAAAAGTCCCAGCCGGCTTGCACTTTTAGTTATGCCGGTATGATAATACAGGCAGGGCCGCCATCAGAGGGGGGCAGCCCATACATATGGGGGGGTCCAGGCATCCCAAAGGGCCCACGCGGCAGACCCCAACCAATGAGTTGATGTGCGGGCAGCCGGCATTCCACAACTGTGGGGGGCACAAGTTTAGTCAGGCCTAGGGCAGCACAAAACCTAAATACACCACTGCCCTACAGAGGGTTTTTCCAGACAGGCATTGGAGTGTTTTTTCAGCAGACGCTCCCTCAAGGCCAGTTTTTCTAAATGCATCAAAATTTTACATTTGAGTAGGCGCTTGCTATGAATGTACATTTTGTCATGAATGCAGAGTTTGAGAGAGTAGTTTCAGGTCAAGAAGAGCTTGACTCCAAATATGTAAATGCTTCTAAATAATTTACGACAGACAATTATGAGTCTCTGGCCTAATAACTGCTATTAGCACTTCCACTTGCCAGATTTCTGCTAAGTACTGTTTACAATGGGGCTTAATTAGAAGTCTTTTGAGTATTTGCAGATCCTACTAGTACTGTTTAGTCACCTTGATCTGCTTAAGCTAGTTATGTTCTAGTGTGGGGGTGTTCAATCTTGTCTGATTTTAAGGCCTCATGCACACTGGCTGTTTTTACAGCTACTGTTTTCGGCGCCAGGTGTTTTCTTCTGCAGCCAGTAAACTCCCCAGCATGTTATCCTATGAGTCCATCCACACATAGGCTGTTATCAGCGTTTTTTGTAAAGCGCGTATTCAGGCTAGCAAAAAAAAAAAAAAGCACTACTACATTTGAAGAGGAGTTTTTCAGCTGTAAAAATGCTCTAACACTGAGAACTGCGGTAAAACGTGATAAAAAGGAGCTATCGGCCATTTATGAGTATTTTTGAGATTCAAGTTTTTTTATTAAAAAAAATATTTTCTACATTTCTCAGTGTGCTTTTCTGCTTTTTCTTTCATTGTCTGACCTGTGCTGTGTGCAAACAGGATCATTTCTCAATGTCCTATGCTGCTTATATTCCTCAGTACAAGCCATTAGAGCCTTCAGGGTCAACATCATCAAGAAGTGCAGTTGCCCACCTTCACCTATACCTACCCTGAACACAGAGTTGTGTCAAGAGCTCAGCTATCTATTTGTCTATCTATCTATTGATCGATTGTTCTATCAATAAATCTATCACTCAATCAATCATTGTATGTTTTTTTTATAGGACAAAGCGATGAAGACTGAGAGCAGCACATCTTCTAGAGGCCGTGGATGGGTCGTAGCCAGCATCAGAGGGATGCAGGACTAACTTAGCAGAGGATTTTGGCACAGGAAGTATGGCAGGAGTGGCGGGGCATGGATCCACTGTTAGATCCAAAAAAATGCACGCACAAGCTACCATTTTCTGGAGGAAATAGGTGGGAACCTTGAAAAGTAAAGCATGGGCAGCATGTATGCTGTGGCCATGCTGTATCACTCGACCAAACTAACTGACGAGCCACCGCCTGCAATTCCAAGTATTGTTTTCCATGGTCCTTCCATGTAACCAGTGATCTCAGCAGCAGCATATAGTGTACCCTATCACTATCCTCCTCCTCAACGTCTGCCCTCCCCTACCATTATCAGGAAGCTACATAACATCACCCCCAAACCATAAGTGATTTTCCCCCAGCTAGGCTGCACCCAACAACATATTTATATGCGGAGTCATCTTATGGTTACCATGGCCCCCAATCCCCAAGTTCTTTTCCAGCTCTACATCCACACCCACCCACACATTATCATCACAAGGTATCTGCTCCCTCATTGCTTGGCCCCCAATCCTCAACAGTTGTGCCCCTTCCTTTTTTTATTCTATTTTTCAAGTTATCTTTGACATGTAAAAATTTGTACATAGTTAAAACAATGTTTTTGTTTGTATTTTTACAATTTATATTTCTAAATTATGTTATATTATGTTTGTTTAGTTCATTTACTATATGCACTTTTAACCAGTTGCCGACCGCCCCCCGTGGCTTGATGGCGGCAACATGGCTCGCCTGTGCAAACCGCTGTCACCTGATGGCGGCCACAGGAGCGAGTATTGTGGGGGCCGCCGCCAGAGGTGCGCTCGCATGCTCACACACTAGTGGGTGAGCCAGCGAGCGTGTGGTGGTGGACTCGATGTCCGCCGGCCACCTGCGATTGCTCACCGGCAGTGACAGAACGGGGATCCATGTATGTAAACAAGGGAGAAGGAGAGTGATCGTATGTTCCCTGGATATGGGAGCAGCAATCTCTCTCCTCCCCCAGTCAGCCCAGCCCCATACAGTTAGTAACACATTCCAGGGAACACATTTAACCCTTTGATCACCCCCTAGTGTTAACCCCTTCACTGCCAGTGACATTTATACAGCAATCAGTGCATTTTCATAGCACTGATCGCTGTATAAATGCCAATGGTCCCAAAAAAGTGTCAAAAGTGTCCAATATGTCCGCTGCAATGTCGCAGTCCCGCTAAAAGTCCCAGATCGCCGCCATTACCAGTAAAAAAAAAAGAAAACACCATAAATGAATCCTCATCGCTTGTAAACGCGGCAACTCTTGCGCAAACCAATCAATATATGCTTATTGCGATTTTTTATACCAAAAATATGAGGAAGAATATATATCGGACTAAACTGATGAATACATTTTTTTTGGATATGTATTATAGCAAAAAGTAAGAAATATTGTTTTTTTTTTTCAAAATTGTCTCTCTTTGTTTATAGCGCAAAAAATAAAAACCACAGAAGTGATCAAATACCACCAAAAGAAAGCTCTATTTGTGGGAAAAAAGGACATCAATTTTGTTTGGGTACAACGTCGCACAACCGCGCAATTATCAGTTAAAGTGACGCAGTGCCGTATCAAAAAAAGTGCTCTGGTCAGGAAGGGGGTAAATCCTTTTGGGGCTAAAGTAGTTAATACGTTATTTATAATTACATAATGTTGTTTATTTTTTTAATCTTCTTTTTAAATGTCTACTTAAGCATAATAAAAAAATTGCATATTTTTTTCCTCTGTGTGGGCCAAACGCATGCAGTACCTGAATCATGTTTGTGGCCCCTGCAGAGGAAACGTGCAAATGTTTCCCTCTGCGTGTAGCTCACGTATGCAGTTAGAATGGCCAACTGCATATCTCTTCCATCTGCAGATGGAAAGTGAAATTTTTTCCACCTGTGTGTAGATCAGGTATGTACTTAGCATGGCCAACTGCATATCTGTAACACACGCAGATGGAAAGCGACATTTTTTTCCATCTGTGTGTAGTCAGTTATGTAGTTAGCATGGGCAACTGCATATCGCTATCACCCTCAGACGGAAAGTGAAAATGTGTAGATCAAGTATGTAGTCAGCATGGCCAACTGCATATCTGTTCTACCTGCAGACGGAAAGTGAACATTTTTCCATCTGTGTGTAGATCAAGTATGTAGTCAGCATGGACAACTGCATATCTCTGCCACCTGCAGACGGCGGAACAGAAACAAAGAGCAAAGTGGCAAAATATACATTTCACATTTTTAATTTAAGGATTTTTTCTTTTTTTTATTTGGCTGCAAACATGCAAACCAGAGAGATAACATTACACATATTGATCCTGACATGACAATTCACAATCCGGTGATACAAAAAATTCAATAAAAAATTCAATGAACTGTACACACTGACTTGGATTTTCTGGTGTCAGTTCTCCAGTGCTGGTCTCCTTATCCCAGAGAAAATTATGAAGGACACAGCAGGCAAGTACCACTTTAATGGCATTCTCAACATCCAGCTACATGCATAACAGCAGCACTCTCCACTTTCCTGTGAGGATGCCAAAGGTATTAGCTGAGTACTGAAATCATGCTTTGGAAGCTTCTTGTATACAGCAAACTCTACTTCCTCTCATATCATAGAATACATGTACTATACTCTATAATTCTACAGCCCCACCTGCATGTATAGACAGGTATAATGCATATGTATAGTTCAATATATACAGTATTTAAGCTACTATGCTGTTGCTCTTCCAACAACCCTTCTGAACAGCATGCGCTTTGTCAAATTATGTTTAGCTTCTTTTGGAAATAACTATGATCCTTCAACAAAGGCTTGCTTGGTGCATCAGCAGTCATCTCCTCTGATGGGCAATATTAAATGTCAATAACACCTTGCTCTTGATTGTCCCTCAGTAGGTGATACTTGACATCAATGTGTTTGGTCCTAGGATTGAACCTTTCTGCTTGCGTTTCTGCTTGCATTTGTCTTCAAAAATTGGAATTGGCTTTGACATTTCTATCTCAATGTCCACAAAAAGTTGACGAATCCATATCGCTTTTTGACAAGCGTGTACTGCTGCAATGTACTCTGCTTCAGCTGAAGATAGAGCGACAGTTGTCTGCTTTTGACTAGACCAACTTATGGTTCCTTCTCCATACTGGAAGATGAATCCACTTGTGGATTTGCGCCCTGTGCAGTCACCAGCCCCATCAGCATCCACATATCTGACAAGTTTTGGATTTGATGCTGCTGGTAACTGTAACTTCATTAGAATTGTTCCTTTGAGGTACTGCACTCTTTTTGCTGCATTCTAGTCGCGCTGACAGGGAGCTGAGATTTCCTGTATAGTATGCCCACTGCTGTGGCTATGTCTGGTCTTGTCACAGTGGCAACATATAGCATCTTACCAATTGCTCTACGATACGTGTCATTGTTGGGTTTTCTGCTTCATGTGCTCTTTAGATAACCTGGTTCCATAGGCGTTCTCACTTCCTTTGCATCTTGCATATGGATTTGTTCCAAGATTTCAGAGAATTTATGAGATTGGTTGAGAAGATAACTTTCATTTTCTTCTCTCTCTATTTGGATTCCCAGATAGTAGCTAATGTTCCCTAGCCCTTTTTAAAATTTTCTTTCAGCTTGTGAACTATCTGATTGTAATCCCCTTCTTGTTCAAAACAGGTTATAATGTCATCAACATAGATAAGGATGTATTTCCATCTGTCTTCTTGATTCTTGGAGTAGAGACAGGGGTCTGCTTTACTTCTTGAGAATCCCTCTCTAGTAAGCACTTCATTTACTTTCTCATTCCACATCCTTGAAGATTATTTAAGACCGTAGATGCTCTTATGAAGTTTACACACAAGGTTGTCTCCTTGCTCAAAACCTGGGGATTGCTCCACGTAGAGATCTTCCTTAATGCCTCCATATAGGAAAGCAGTTTTAACGTCTAGATGTTTTGACTTGCATGCCTTTCCCGACTGCAACGCTAAGAAGCGCTCTGATGGTGGAGTGTTTTACGACGGTCACGGGAGCAAATGTTTCATCATAATCTTCACCGAATTTCTGGGAGTAACCCTTGGCTTTGTATTTGTGGATATTCCCTTTTGTGTCTAACTTTACTTTGAATGCCCACTTACTTCCTATAGTTTTGTGGTTTGGAGGGAGCTCTGTGAGTGCCCAGGTTTTATTTTCTTGAAGTAACTTTAATTCTTCTTCTGCTGCCTTTCTCTTTATTGGCTTCACACTTTGGCAGTTTTTCTATGTCTTCCCAGGATGTTGGTTCAATTATGCTGTGTGTTTTGACAGTGTATGGCAGCTTGCAGGGTGGTATCCCCTTTGTAGTCCGAGTGGATCTACTGATTTCAGACAGTTTAGCAGGATCTGGTGGGGAACTTGATATAGGCAATGTGAGTTACACCTCTTGTTCTGACTCCTGCACAGGTTTGCTTTGTTCAACATTTTCTTCTGGTTTGTTGGGTATATTCATTATACATCTTTCAGGGGTCAGTGTTTCTGGGGATGGACTCTCATCAAAACAAACACTACGGCTTATTGTCACTTTGTCAGTCTTTGGGTGTAGGATTCTGTAACCCTTAGTTTGCTCACTGTAGCCCACTAGTCTGTGATGCATACTAGCTCATTATGCCTTTGTCTTGCAGATTTTTTTTTTTTTCTTATTCGAGTTTACAACCACTTTAATTAGGCCTTGTATACAGTATGTGTGTATGTGAGATAGGGACATTTAGATTGTAAGTTCCTTAAAGGCAGGGACTGATATGAAAATTCAATATGTAAAAAAGCGTAAAAAAAAAATGGTGATATATAAAATGTCTGAAATAATTCATGCAGGAGTCACCAGGCATGCAAACAATTATAAATCAATGGTATAGCCAACATTATGCTGGGCATGTGCAACAAAATTCCCTGTTTTTTGTACTTTAGTATGTTTGTTGCTGAGTTTTACCTTGGTGTGGTCTGGGACCGAACTTAGGTAGCCTGTAAAAAGTGTATTTTTTTGTACTTATGGCAATGCAGGTAGGCAAAAGCTCACATTGACAGTGCATTCTCTCTCAAAATGTGTAAAACAAATTCTGGAAATTGCTGGGACACTTTTTACCTTCACAGCACCCTAAGAGCAAAAAGAAAGAGCAGTAGCCCCATTCCTGAAGCCCTGCTGTATGTGCACTGCAGATAATGTGGTCTTTTCCTTCATATTTAGTGGCAAAACAACCTCCTGTCTTATATCTCTTTTTCACTTTCATCATGATGAACAGGTACCAGATATAGTGATAGTATAAAATCTCTCAAAGATCACAGCCATCAAATGGAGAAATGCAGAAATCCATCAATTCTCTACCAAAGCAATAACCTAATAAATCTGTGAACCCCTAAAAATGAAATGATACAAAAGGGGAGAGGTTGGTAACATCATGACTGTCTGTGTGGATCTCAGTAAAGTTTAGGGGGAAAATGCTGAGGAAAGGAAAATAAAATCAACAACTCCACTTAAAGTGATATTAAAGCTGTGTTCACATACTGTAGCTGCTGAGTTTTAATAATAGGACACTTACCTGTCCTGGAATCCATCGATGTTGGCACCCCAGCCAATGTTTCCATCGGCTGTCGGGTGCTGCCGCCGCCATTGCTGGTAAGGGAACCCGGCAGTGAAGCCTTGTGGCTTCACAGCTGGGTCCCTACTGTGAATGCGCGAAGCGCACTGTGCTCTCTTACTGACCTGGCAGCAGAGGAAGGAGAAGGGGGCTGAACTTGTGAAGTACTGCGTCACAGTAAAAAGTGGGGACAGGGTACCTGTCAAAACAAAGAAAGAAAAACCAGCGCCCTCTCAACCTCCAACAATGATGTGCTAATTAAAATTTGAGTTTAAGTGAGTGCTCCCTCTATGGGACCACACACCTGTGATGGGGGGCAGATCACCTCGGACTGAAAGACCGCTCAAAATGTATAAACTCTAATAGTAAGCGCCTACCCCTTAAAAAGTGATCATAAACAATGAAATAAATCAATATATATTAACATAAAAAAAGTCCATTAATCATAAGTGCAAGTGCCATAAAGGTAATAAATTAGTCCATAATCTTCAAAGGAAGTGACTTGTGCTTAAGGTGCTCAAACAAGTGCTCAGGAAACATTCCAGGTGCAGTGTGACAACTGTGCCAGACCCCCTTTGTGTCCCCACTCACCAAAAAGTGTGGACCTACTGCTTTTCAGTCAGAGGTCACACAGGCTTGTGTCAGTGGGGAAAAACTGGAAGGAAACAGCAGGATGCCCGGACCGCTGGAATAATCGCTCAATCTTCTAACAAAGGCTGTCCTCTAGAGTGCTGCAATTTCTGAATGGTCCTGTGAATGATATAATTTCTTAATCATTTCATTTCTTAATCATTTATACCTGTAAAAACAGTTACTCACCCCCCCCCCCACCAAAATGTGCCAGTGTGGCACCAGAGGTGGGGATCAGATAAGTGGAAGTTCCGCTTTAAAGACAAGTTTTTAAAAAAAATAACAAACATGTTTTACTTACCTGCTCTGTGTATTGGTTTTGCACAGAGCAGTCCTGATCCTCCTCTTCTCAGGTCCCCGCCTGTGTTCCTCCTCACTGCTGAGTGCCCCCAGAGCAAACAGCTTGCTGTGGGGGCACCCGAGCCGACTCGCTCCTCAGGCACTGCTCTGCATGCCCATTCAAACATAGAGCCATGGCTTGACCTGCCCCCTTTCCCTTCTTGTTGGCTCATTGGCTGTGATTGACACCCACTGCTGTCTCAGACAATGAGGAGGGGGAGTCCCCGGAGAGCCGAGACTATAGTGTACATCGCTGAATTGAGATGGGGCTCAGATAAGTATTAGGGGGGCTGGGGGGGTTGCTGCACACAGAATGTTTTTTACCTCCAAGCATAGAATACATGACGCTTAAAAACATTGAGCCTTTAGAAGCATTTTAAATGTTTTATATGTGATTTACTATGTTATGCTGCAAATCCTAAAAAATGCTTGTCTTCTAGGGGCAAAAATGAATGGAAGATGAACGAAATAAAAATAAAAGTAAGTAAAGGATAGAAAATAAAAAGAGAAGGCATAATGTGAAAGAGAAGTGTAGGGGAAGAGAAGGAGAGTGTGGGAGGATATCCCATGGGGACAACACTTGTAGGTCATGCAATATTCAATAAGTAGCAATTAGATGGGATAAACCTCTGTCCAAGAAGCCTACATTTAATTGTATTCCAGTGTATTATTCATTCAAAAATAAACAACTAAGTCCCCAAAATGAATCCCAGAGCAGTTTTCCGTTATTTTTTCCTATTTCCATCTCTTTACCATTCCACCATGCAGTACTTGTCTAGTATCCTTGTTGATTATATCTTCAGGGAAATAGCTGATGCTGCCCACCATTGCCAGGAATAAAAGGAAAATGCATTTTTTGTAAATTTATTTAAAAAAAATGATCTTTCTTTCATACAAGGTGCACAACCTTTCCTGCTTAAAGCAACACCTCTCTGCTAGGCTCCCATTTTACACAGAATATTTCCGTGCATTATGCGTTTGTCTTTGATTTTCTGCTAGTCTTTATCTGTTTTTTTAACATTGCAACAGTGAGTAAATAAGCCTATTGACTATATTTCTGCTGATAACAGAAAAAATATGTGGTGATTAGGGATAAAAGGAGTGATATGGCAAAATTGATTTCTCATTGCACAAAATTTGTTTGAAGAAAAGGCCAAACATTCTACCTGCATTTTTAATTTAGATAATTGTTTGGGGTGTAGTAGCTTATTTCCTCAAAGTGTTCTCTGTATTTAATTTTTTTTCTGCCATTTTAATTTTTTTTATTTGTTTTTTTTTTAATGGCTGTTTTTTTCTATGAAAAAAAGTAAAATAATGAAGCTAAAGAGAGCAAATTTTTGTTGGCACAAGAAGAGGTCCAAGAAAGTTGAAGAGAGCTTTTGTAACCCTCAGGAGCCATTTAAAGCTCTTTGCACTCTTAAAAACCATTGTATAGCACATTGAGTTAATCTTCTTTGACGTAAAGCATTTCACCAAAGTTTTGGAGAAATAAAAGTTCTAAATTTTTCTCATTCCCAGTGGTGATAACTATTCAGAAAAAATAACCAGCATCTCCAAAAACTAAAGGTCAACCATGCCTAATGATAAAATAGGACCTTACTAAGAAAGTTTTCCATATGAACCAATATTTTTAAGCCCTGGTTCATACCGGCTCGGCTTTGAAATCATGCTACTTCAGCGCGATTTCAAAGCTGCACATCAGTGCGATTTGCACTGCCAACTTCATTTAGCAGAAGTCCATGCAAGTCGCAATGGAAGCAGTAAAAAGTAGTGCAGGAACCTTTTTCATAATCGCTGTAACATGAGTCGCGACAATATATAAGGTTGCATTACCGGAAATGGAGTGCAGCTTGTCATGCCATTTGGAACTGTCAAATCGCATGACAAGTCCCACGGGTGTGAATGGGAGCTTACAGTGGTATACTTCATACCATATACATTATATCAGGCAATTTGTAGGTTACACTGCTGCTCCTGTTATTAAAAGAATTTATAAGTACCTGTCTGATGTTTAACTTCCTTCAAAGACTTTCAGACATTTTTTTAAACACATAAAGGTGATACATAGCATTTTATTATTTTTTTTTCATGGTATTGAGCGAAGATTGCCTAATGAGAGAGGAGGGAATCTCAGGTCCAAACTACTGACATGTGAAACATATTGAATTGTTAAGCTAGGTTCTAACATTCTAGTAGGCTTAAATCACAGATGGCATATTGATCTGTTTGTGAAAGCATAATTTTCTCCCAATTATAGATTTTGGTTATACAATAGGTTACAGATACCCTTTTCCTTTTTTTTTTTCTTTTTTTTTAATCCTGGAAAACTCAAGCTATAAAAATAAACAATCTATTTTGGGTTGAATATGAAGCTGAGGTTTTTGGATACGTTTATTCGTGAATACAAAGTAATGACTTTTGAAAGTGTCTAATAATAACCACATACGTCATTGGAAAAGCCGTGGAATTGTATCTGATATTGCTTTTTATAGATGTATTTGTAACGATCTGATTGTGTTTGTGTTTATGCAGTTTACCACTTTGGGTTTTCCATACTATTCAGGGAGGTAGCCTGGAAATTGATTATTATATTTCTATTTATGCTACTGCATTAGAATGCGTGTGTAAGTGACATCTAACTTAAAGCTGAATTCCAGCTAAATACACATTTGAAATATTATTATTATGATTATAATTATTATCATACAGGATTTATATAGTGCCAACGGTTTGCACAATGCTTTGCAATATAAAGGGACAGTATGATTACAATACAGTTATATACTGACAGGGTAGGAGGGCTCTTATCTTGGAGCTTACAATCTGAAGTGGGGGGAGATATACATGAGCTCTTTTACCTGCTAAAATAATTTGTATTTCTGTCCATCCAGTCCTGAGTTTTACATAGCTCTGCCCCACTGAACAGCCCTGTCTAGCAGGGGAGGGGATTTAATCTTCCTCTGTTGCAGATTAACTTCCACTTACAGGTCTTCTCCCCACCTCCACTATTGTGACTGGACAGTGAAATGAGAAGCAGCACACTGAGGAGTTAATCTCTTTGCCTTTCCACTCTCTCCTTCAATTAGTGCGCTCCTTAAAGGAGAAGTACAGCCAAAGCTAATTTGGCTGTACTTCTCCTGTGGAACACAAGAGTGCAGTTCGTTCCGCACTCCTATGACCCATTTTCAACAGACAGCGGGCTGAAGGATCACGGCCATATGTTTTGGATCTACCCACATGCCTGGACCGGCACCCAGCTTAGCCTCTTAGCGAGGCGCTGAGAGCATGAGCCGGCTGCTCCCACCCCTTCCACAGCCCAGTGGTCCAATGAGTGAGGGGGGGCAGAGCAGGGAGCTGCTCACTGACAGTCACAAGCTCTCTGCTCGGGGGGCTGTGAAAACCAAGTGATTGGCGGTGTTTAATTGCTCAGTTCTCAGTCTTATAAGACTGATGCTGCATCCACCTAGGTAAGTATGATTATTAAATGAAAAGAAAACCCATACTTCTCTTTTAAAAGTGCAGCACACTAAATGTGTGCTGCTTCTCCCTTCCTCTTTCCATGCTCTTCTGTACAGGCTGTTCAGTAGGCTAATACCAAGTCAATTCAGGTACTTACACTGCTTGCAAAAAAATTAATACATTCAATAATCTGTTAACAATAGTGTTGAGCGAACCCGGACTGTAACGTTCGGGTCCGTACCGAACTTTTGGGTGTCCGTGGCACGGACCCGGACCCGGACATTTCAAAAATCGTTCGGGTTCGATTCATGGACTTAACTGAACCATAATCGGATGACTTGTCGGACATGTCTTCTCG
>BLSH010005958.1:1437806-1454224 GCA_018402905.1 Glandirana rugosa | reverse complement strand
CTTGATTTTAATTTATTTTCCCTATCCCAATTTATTTGTAGGGCACTTGCCCTAGTTTGAAGATGATTTTAGAACAGTTATATGGCTTCTACCGTTAATTAATACTTTTCAGACACAGTTTGAAGATGATCCACATTCACCTCCATTTTTGCTTTTTTTATGTTTTTATTTTTTTAAAAATATTTACAGTTATTTCCCTGTCCCCATTTTTTTGTAGGGCACTTGCCCTACCCTTACCCCCATTTTACTTCCTTTTGCAGCCCTCTAGGGCTTTCCAGGACTTTGTTACAGCCATTTTTGTGCATAAAAGTTCGGGTCCCCATTGATTTCAATGGGGTTCGTTGTCCGTGCGATCGTTCGGGTTCCGTCCGGACCCGGACCCGGACTTTGTCCCGAAGTTCGGACGGACCAGCAGAACCCGAACTTCCAGAGGTTCGCTCAACTCTAGTTAACAATAACAAAGCTAAATTATTTTGTGCATTTCATACAGTATATCTGCCTGTAGCTTCAATTACAGAAACAAAAGCAGCACTATGTACTATATCCACAATGAAAATGTTAAGCTTTCTAGCTGTTAATAGCTGTTTTGCCTTTAAAATGGTGGTCACACAATCTTTTTTTACCACTTAAACTGTAGTCTTCCTCAGGTCTGGAGAAGGGGTCATTCGACACAACTACGTCCCCGCTACGTTACTACTACAGTATCTCACAAAAGTGAGTACACCCCTCCCATTTTTGTAAATATTTTATTATATCTTTTCATGTGACAACACTGAATACATTACACTTTGCTGCAATGTAAAGTAGTGAGTGTACAACTTGTATAACAGTGTAAATTTGCTGTCCCATCAAAATAAGTCAACACACAGCTATTCATTTCTAAACAGCTGGCAACAAAAGTGAGTTCCACCCCTAAGTGAAAATGTTCAAATTGTGCCCAATTAGGCATTTTCCCTCCTCGGTGGCATGTGACTCAAGTGTTACAAGGTCTCAGGTGTGAATGGGGAGCAGGTGTGTTAAATTTGGTGTTATCACTCTCACTCTCTCATACTGGGAGTTCAACATGGCACCTCATGGCAAATAACTCTCTGAGGATCTAAAAAAAAGAAACGGTGCTCTGCATAAAGATGGCCTAGGCTATAAGAAGATTTCCAAGACCCTGAAACTGAGCTGCAGCATGGTGGCCAAGACCATACAGCAGTTGAACAGGACAGGATCCACTCAGAACAGGCCTTGCCATGGGTGATCAAAGTAGTTGAGTGCACGTGCTCAGCGTCATATCCAGAGGTTGTCTTTGGAAAATAGATGCATGAGTGCTGTCAGCATTGCTGCAGAGGTTGGAAGGGTGGGGGGTCAGCCTGTCAGTGCTCAGACCATACGCCGCACACTGCATCAAATTGGTCTGCATGGCTGTCATTCCAGAAGGAAGTCTCTTCAAAAGATGATGCACAAGAAAGCCCACAAACAGTTTGCTGAAGACAAGCAGACTAAGGACATGGATTACTGGAACCATGTCCTGTGGTCTTATGAGACCAAGATAACCTTATTTGGTTCAGATGGTCTCAAGCGCGTGTGGCAGCAACCAGGTGAGGAGTACAAAGACAAGTGTGTCTTGCCTACAGTCAAGCATGGTGGTGGGAGTGTCATGGTCTAGGGCTGCATGAGTGCTGCCGGCACTGGGGAGCTACAGTTCATTGAGGGAACCATGAATGCCAACATGTACTGTGACATACTAAAGCAGAGCATGATCCCCTCCCTTCGGAGACTGGGCCGCAGGGCAGTATTCCAACATGATAACGACCCCAAACACACCTCCAAGACAACCACCGCCTTGCTAAAGAAGCTGAGGGTAAAGGTGATGGCCTGGCCAAGCATGTCTCCAGACTTAAACCCTATTGAGCATCTGTGGAGCATCCTGAAATGGAAGGTGGACGAGCGCAAGGTCTCTAACATCCACCAGCTCTGTGATGTCGTCATGGGGGAGTGGAAGAGGACTCCAGTGGCAACCTGTGAAGCTCTGGTGAACTCCATGCCCAAGAGGGTTAAGGCAGTGCTGGAAAACAATGGTGGCCACACAAAATATTGACACTTTGGGCCCAATTTGGACATTTTCACTTAGGCGTGTACTCACTTTTGTTGCCAGTGGTTTAGACATTAATGCCTGTGTGTTGAGTTATTTTGAAGGGACAGCAAATTTACACTGTTATATAAGCTGTACACTCACTATTTTACATTGTAGCAAAGTGTAATTTCTTCAGTGTTTTCACATGAAAAGGTATAATAAAATATTTATAAAAATGTGAGGGGTGTACTCACTTTTGTGAGATACTGTAGTTGGCTCCTCTGTGTGGCACTAATAGAATAATAATAATATTATTATTAATACCCATCATCATCATCATTGTCTTCATTAAAGCTAATCATAATAATTCATAATATTATTCATGATAAAATAATGAAAATAACTAATAGAAGTGTTCCGGCAGCTTTACAGTAATCCTTAAATAAGATCAACAATGCTCAACAACATTTTAACAAGATGCTGTGGCCATAATACAAATAAGGATTTCAAAAAGCCAGTTACCAGATGCAGTAGACAAGTCTCCTGCTGTTCCCTGGGCGCCACCATGGATACAAGGTCCTAAAAACTGTGGAACTGAAAGTGAAGAACATAATTAGCTGTAATATTAGTCTTCTGCAGAACATGGAGATTTTTGAAGTATGTCAAAAGCCAAAACGTCTTCTTTTTTCTTTTGGATAAAGTAGCATTTTGGATAAATAGCACCCTGATTGCAGCTTTGTGAGCTGCCCAGCTGACTGTGAGGAAGGTCTCTTCAGGTGTATTTAGAATTAAAAATACTTTACAGTATAATTGGATATCAAAACAGATAGAGAGGTTCTTGAGGATTGCTTCATTAAGACTACAGGGGAAAGTGGGCTTTTGTTTTTGGTGGTGAGCTAAGGTTGCTGGGGAGTGGTGTGACCAAGGCACTTCAGTAATTTTAGCTGTGAGGACTGAAGGCATGTGTGAAAAGGATGGTCTGGTCAATTTATGAGTAAGTGGAATGCAACTGTTAATAATGGGTATACAGTAGTCCCATGTGGTTGGGTTAAGCTTCCTCCAGACATCAATCAGGTTATGATGGAAAAACATTTTGGTAAATTTAGGAAACCAATTTACATGGGTGTTTGAGGGAAGCCTTGCCTTCTTTGGAGGACCAAGTACAGTGCCATATAGGAATCCTCACCAATCAGGCCTACTTCTTCAGTATGGTGAAATAAACTGTAAAATAATAGTGTACAAAGAACAACTGGACGCATAATAGGAAATAGATGTGACAGTTGAATCTAAAAATATGTTTTCAGAGACGTAAATGACTCCTCTCTTTTTATCTGGTGCATTTACCAAATATAGTGCAAGTAGTGTTTGTGTTGAAATTTAAGCTTATATGAAGAAGAAAAGGCATTTCCTGTCAAAGAAGTATGCCAGTTCCATAGAATGAGAGTGTAAGAATGCCTACAGCCTTTTGACAGAGGAATTTAGGCCCTGTGTGTTGTGAATTAAGGCGGTTGTATACACCACTTGGTCATTTTTACCTACAGGTAAGCCTATAATAAGGCTTACCTGTGGGTAAAATGAATATCTCCTAAACCTGCACTGTTTAGGAGATATTCACCCTGCATGCAGCCGCTGAAGTCAGCAGCACATACGCTTTGAAGGTCCAGCGGATCGTGCCGGAACTAGCCGTAATGGAGGACTCCCACACACATGCATGGGAGTGACGTCATCGCAGCTCTGGCCACTCACAGCGCCAGAGCCCGCCAAGCTGGAAGAAACACAGAGGGAACATGTCAGCCCCCTCAGCGGTGATCGGACATGCCACGGGAGCTTAGTTCTAAGGTAAGTAATCCATACATTTTTTTTGTTTTTTTGTTTTTTTGTTTTTTTCAAGTGGTTTACTACCGCTTTAAGGTTTTAATTGGTGGTGTTATATTCAGCGTAGTCATGGGGTTCGATAAAAGTGGGTTTTACTTACTGTCCGAAGAGACTTCATGTCAGGGTCTGGATCTGAACCTGGGACCTCTGCAGTGTCTGGCTGTTGCTCTTCTTGCTGTACCACATGAGATGCTGGACAATTCCCTGCCTAATCCCTTAGACAACCTTGCCTTGTGTTTTGTTTCTGGTGAACCTTGAACTCTTTGCTCCTTCCATGAACTTTCTGATTTAAGCCATGTATCTACACGTCCTGTTTGCTAGATTATTATACTCTTTCTAGCCAGTATCTTGCTCCTTGCATATTTGCTGCTATTATCAACTTCACTACTACTCGTTATCAACCCTTAGCTTGTTCATCAACTTGAAGTTTAAAACAGTACACCAGAATCTGCCAAGTCTCCAGCCTATAATGAACAAGGCTCCTCTGGAGGGATAGATAAATGTGAAATAGGTGTACAGTATCCTCTGAGTTGAATATCTGAGGCTTTTCTAGATTTTTTCACCATCTATTCCTTGGCAATATACAAGGGAGGCTTTCAATATTGTCCGTTGTGCTACCATGTGGATGAAGTGGGAGCTCTGTGTGCATGGCTGAACTCCTACAAGAAACATCCTCATTGGAAGCTGTTGGGTAAGCTCATCTGCCTGAGGACTGCCTGAGTATTTTTGTGTGCCCTTGATGTCCAGTGCTATGGCCGCCTACTGCTGTGGAGGCAGCAGGACTGCAGGAGCCATATTGGGATTCAAGGCAGCTGAAGATCTCATATCGGGTGGTTCTATAGCAGGCTTTTTCTGCAGCCTTTTGCCATGTTGGCAGAGTATTACTGGAGCTTATGAAGAACATCAGCGATGTCCTAGATTGGCTGCTATCAGTACTTTATGGCTGGTGTGGTGCAGAGCTGAGGTTTCATGGTCCCATCATCTTCAGCCATGCACATGGGCCCAACCTCCATATTTCTTATTAAATATGATACTGTCTTATTGATAAACTTAAATGCTTACTGGGTAATAGCCAAAATGAATTTGATAAAACTTGGTACCCATGTATGAACTATTCTTTGGTGGACTCCTAAGGCCCAATTGGAATGATTCCTTTCTTCCCTTCTTTATTCTTTTTTTCTCTATCATAATATTTTTATCTTATGCTTTCTGGTCAGCCTATGGTACTATTTAGAGGGGAAATGGCCATCTCCTCCTATTTCTACCACTATTTCATTAATAAGTTGGAACTGCATTTCTATCTAGGCTCAAGGATTTGCCTAAAGAAGAAAACAGTTTCTCATAATGCAGTAATTGAGGATAACTACATATGATTTCGGAAATGTATAAAGTCACTACCATGCAACAAGAATGAAACACTGAAAAGCAAAATTGATTTTTTTATTGTTTCACTTTTGTACCTTTCCTTTACAGTCCATATAGTTGCATTTATTTTTTGTACAAAAACCAGTAAAAAAGATTGAATATAAAAACTTTTTTGAAACAAAATCGGACGTACTTGAGTTCCCTCAGTTTTAATTTTTTATTGTGTGAAATAAATGTAAAATAGTAAGGCTAATGAGGCAATTTATTAGGAAAAGAATAGGCCTTGGATAGTTGGAAGGAACCCCCATAATCTTTTGTTGCCCTTTGCAACCTTAAAAACCACAAGCCTCCTTAATTTTAACTTCCTATTTGACAACAATCATTTAGCTAAAATGGTAAAATTTGGCTGAAATCTCTTGATATTTGCAAAACTTTGAAGAAAAGAAAGCTCTCAGTTTTGCTCATTCCTGCTGCATTAGTGTACAGCCTGAGAAAATTACTGAACGATGTTACTGAATCTTCTCTTCACTGCCATATAGATTATCAATTCCCAGAAATCTGCCAAATCATCTTTCTCAGTCACAATAAAGAGTGATTTTTGTAAAAAGGACTGCACCTGTAGGAATTGTGCAAAGACCAAATACCCAATAAACTATAACATAAGGTACAAGGTATGACTTTTGGCCCAGGAACTAAAGCTTGGTTTACACTTGGTGGTTGGAGGCAGTGATAAAAACGAGTGGTTGAGCAGCATTTTTATAGCCCCCCAACCTCTGCCCCTGAACTGCAAAGGCAGCAGACAGAGGTGTACAAAACATTATCCCCTTTGTCGTATTCGGAGGACAGTACCACCTGCCAAGCGTGGCCCATGTAAATGAATGCTCAGCAACCACATGCAATGCATACGATTGTGGGGTAATTGTTTTAAGTTTAAAGGCTTTGAATTTGAACCGTTAATGGGCAGGCTGAATGTACAAAGTTGATCGCTCAATCAACTTAGGTACAACTAGCCTGCCAGATTCCCTTGCGATTATTGCTAGCGACTGCTATAGCCGCTAGCGATAATCACTGTCTTGCCCCACCCGCCCACGTCCCCCTGCCAGGAGAAGACAATGGCCCGGCAGGAGGGAATCCTTCATCAACATTGTCTGTGTTGATGGGGGAATCAAGCTAATTTCTTTCCTGCAAAGCGTGGTTGCAAGAAAGAAATCTGCTCAGTGTATGACTGAGTGTATGGCTCAGTGTACAGCCTGAGACTTTTGCATAATTCGAGCTTTATGTCCATCTGAATGCACAATAGTCTATTATAGTGCTAATTGATTAGGGATACTTTTGTCAAACAATTTTGACACATGGGTTCATATACTGTATGAGGCACTGTATTGCTTGAACAGAGCCTCTTAAATATATGGACAATTATGTATTGGAGACAATTTTTTAACTTTTTTTTATTTCAGGTCTCCCAGACTAGAGTTCTATTAGACATTTTTGAGTTTCACATTTGATAACATGAACATTTTGTGTATGTTTTCCAATATTTGCTGAGGCCTCGGTAAGCGTGTCTATGTCTTGTCTTTTATGTAAATTTTTGTCCCTATAATTTTTAGATTTCTTTTTATAGATTACTGATTTATAAAATGTGTCTTTTGTATTTATGTACTGTGGTCTAAGATCTCCCTCTTTTTATACTTCTATAGTGCAAATGGGCAATAAATATCTGCAGCTATTTTAGTTTCAACTGTACAGGTCCTTGTTACAAGCCAATGTAAGCTAGACAACTTTTCAGCTAGCGAACACAATACCATGTTAACAGAATCAGTCTTAATCCTCCGGAAAGCAATAACTATAATAAAGTAAAGACTACAGGTCTTCTGTCTTTTCCTCAGCTAAAGAGAGGCATAAAGGCTGCACAACCTGGTGGAATGAAATCAGCATAGAGAAGCAAACATCAGAGCCTTGAGGATCCACTGTGGTGGTTACAAAGCCTCACCCTGTGCAGAGATTTTCAGATTAATGGGATCAATTTCACGTACCTGGTTGTAGAGCCTGACATTGAAAGGGAGGCCTCTCTTAGACACTGGGTCAGTGACCACTGGTGATGAGACAGTCATTGCAAGAACGCGGTGAGGTGCGAGTATCTATGCGGTGTCCAGCAGACACCGCAAGTAAGTGGCTGGAGCTTTGCCTGGGATGGATGAAATGGCTAGGACAGCAGATGGCAACAGGTGCAGCAGATTCTGTGCTGGCAGGTGGCAGACTGAGATTTGCTTTGGCTTTTAGATGACTGGTGCAGGCAGGGTGGTAGACACTTAGCTGGAGAGTGACTGACAGGGACCAGGTAAGTAGCATGCTGGTCAGGGGATGCTTACTAGACAGGACAAGATATTATGCGTGGTCAGACAAGCTGGGTCAGTAACAGTCAGATCAGGCATGGACAGAAGGCAGGAGAATGGTCAAAGTACAGGCCAAGGTCAGCATCAAAAGCAGGCAGATGAGCAGTTAGCAAAGCAGAATCCAAGACAACACAGGAATACACTGTTCTGAACAGCATGGCCAAGCCTGGGATAATTATTACCACACCCTCTCCAGGTGCTCTGGCTCGGGGAGTCCTTCTTGCATCCCAACCAAAACCATAGATGCAATTAAAAAGAAAGAGTCGGCACTTCTGGCTAGCCTTCACCCTTTTACATGGTCAATATGGAATAAAGTTTGAAGACTCAACTTCCAGAAGTGCCGGCTCTTTCTTTTTAATTGTATCTAGAGTCCTAGACAACCGAGGTTGGGGCAGAGAAGATCAATGTGGTCAAGACAAGCATGGTCAAACACAGCAATAAATGCAGAACTTGGAAAAGGAATGCTATAGATCAGACAGCAGTGACTAGTACAGCTGCTGAGCTTAAATAGCCCAATTGGCGACACTATCAGTAGCTGTGGGTGCACAATTTTATGCATGCATGCACACTTACGCATGCATATGTGCATGGCTAGGAACAAGACAATGAGCACCCACAGGCCCGCAACTGCCCAGAGCTTTACTTGCATTATGGCCAGCACTTCCCTGACAACAACAATCTAACCAGCAGAAAACTGAGACTGATCATCGCTGAGACTGATCATACACATAGTAGCGACCACAACATATTTTAACAGATACATGCACTATTCACAGCATCAGCTGTCACAATTTTGACCTTTTATAAACATGTCTGTATCATTCGCTGCCATCAGAGTTTACATTATGGTAGCTTCTTGACTTATTCAAATATATTTTCTAGTTCAGATATTCAGTTCATTGATTTTTAAATGTTGTTTTAACAAAAAAGAAAAGAGGAATGGTTAAAAAAATATTTATAAAATTATGTTACGAAACATACAGTACATAAGCAACAGCGAAATAAAATGGATTTAAAAGTGAAAAAGTACACTTGGTCTTTGGCTCAGTACAGAGTTTGGATCACTTGCAAGTAAATTTAGTCTGATGTAGGCAAGGGTCACTGGCCCTTAGAAAAAGCTACTCTCATTATTGTTAGTAGTTTTGATTGTAAAACAAGAGCTTAGCTGTGCAAATGCACCCTGGAGAGGGTGTCACAGATCAAATTCCTTCCAGTGAAAGGATCAAGGCCTGACTGTTATTCTACTACCCACCTACGAACAAACTAAATTGTTGGAAATAATAGATAATGAAGTCAGCGGTAATTGCATGTAATAAAGTAAAAGCCCTCTAAAACTTCAGTCTAACCAGTGGAAGCCTTTGACCTACACTGATTCCTAAGCAATTAATAGTGTTTGTTACTCAATTCCTTCTCAATCCCATCATTCAAAAAGGACCCCTTAGGATATAAAAGGTGGTGGAAGCTCTGCTTTTGTCTAACCCTTTCTTAGACCAGGTCCATTGTTGAAAGGGGCTGTCAAATGAGCCTACCAATGCTTGCCTAAATCCAGTTTCTCAAGGATTAGGTACCTTCAATGTGTTTTCTAATGTTCAACACAGAGGCTTATCAAATTCTTTTGGCTGTAACACGTTTCATGCTGTTCAGTCAAAAAAATATATATAAAAGGCCTTCTCCAAATGCATTTCTAGAAAATGTAAAGAAAGAAGGTACACGTTCTACAAAGGGTTTTCCATCTTCCTCAGAGCTTTGAGGCTCTGAGGAAGAAGGAAAACCCTTGAAAATGTGTCAGCCCAGGGACCCTAGCGTGGTTCTCCCATGGTCTGGAGACTGTCGATTCTAGGGCTTTCAAGCTACCGAAAGGTGGCTTGTTTAAGCGTATTGATGATCTCATGCTTGTGAATAGTTTTTATGATTTTGTTTTGCAATAAATACATGTGGAATAATGCACTAGGCTGGTGTGCCCTCTTTCTTTACATCTTCTAGAGATGATAAGGACACCCCAGTCATAGAGGGCAGCAAGGAATGAAGCAATATCTGCTGCAAAGTGGACTACCACCTGTATCTGTGCTAGGCTATCATACGTATGCGCAAGAGTGTTTTTGCTGTTGTTCTCCAAATGCATGTTAGCAGGTAAACCTCCCCATCACATTTTTCCCCGGTTTGCGGGCTCCGACGCTGTCATTGGCCGGAGCCGTGATGACATCACTCCCATGCATGTGCGCGGGTGCCGGTCACGGCACAGGGCCCTGAAGAAAGGGCACCCCGATGACGTCAGCAGCAAAATATATAGTAAATATCTTCCAAATGTTGCAGGTTTAGGAGATATTTACAGTACTTACAAGTAAGTCTTATTATAGGCTTACCTGTAGGTATAATTAAGCAGGAAAACTTTACTTCCTCATTAACAGCAGAAAGTGAAGGGGCTAGATCATATGATCATCAGCTGTAGCACCCACTCGGTAGGAGATTGATAAATGCACCAAACATATTTCTTTGAGCTCAAGCTTGGGGCTCAATCAAATAGGTAGGCACAATGCTCTAACATGGTTGCTTGTTGTTACTGTCTACTGGGCAAAAAAATAACCCAATAAGTGGACTAGCCAAGAGGGTAGGTGTGTTTGGTGCATGGTCTCCCAGTAGTCACAATAACCAGACTTTATTATCTCTAGAAGGTAATTCATGCACCTGAGTGACATTGCACTTGTTACAGCACCCTTCCCTCTGATATGTATCACCACATCACCCCAGACACTCAATCAGTATATACAGTATCTCACAAAAGTGAGTACACCCCTCATATTTTTGTAAATATTTTATTATATCTTTTCATGTGACAACTCTGAAGAAATGACACTTTGCTGCAATGTAAAGTAGTGAGTGTACAGCTTGTATAACAGTGTAAATTTGATGTCCCCTCAAAATAACTCAACACACAGCCATTAATGTCTAAGACGCTGGCAACAAACGTGAGTACACCCCTAAGTGTAAATGTCCAAATTGGGCCCAAAGTGTCAATATTTTGTGTGGCCACCATTATTTTCCAGCACTGCCTTAACCCTCTTAGACATGGAGTTCACCAGAGCTTCACAGGTTGCCACTGGAGTCCTCTTCCACTCCTCCATGACGACATCATGGAGCTGGTGGATGTTAGAGACATTGCGCTCCTCCACCTTCCATTTGAGAATGCCCCACAGATGCTCAATAGGGTTTAGGTCTGGAGACATGCTTGGCCAGTCCATCACCTTTACTCTCAGCATTTTTAGCAAGGCAGTGGTTGTCTTGGAGGTGTGTTTGGGGTCGTTATCATGTTGGAATACTGCCCTGTGGCCCAGTCTCCGAAGGGAAGGGATCATGCTCTGCTTCAGTATGTCACAGTACATGTTGGCATTCATGGTTCCCTCAATGAACTGTAGCTCTCCAGTCTTGGCAGCACTCATGCAGCCCCAACCCATGACACCCCCACCACCATGTTTGATTGTAGGCAAGACACACTTGTCTTTGTACTCCTCACCTGGTTGCCACCACACGCGCTTGACACCATTTTTCCAGTAACCCATGTCCTTAGTCTGCTTGTCTTCAGCAAACTGTTTGTGGGCTTTCTTGTGCATCATCTTTAGAAGAGACTTCCTTCTGGGACAACAGCCATGCATACCAATTTGATGCAGTATGCGGCGTATGGCCCTTCAACCTCTGCAGCAATGCTGGCAGCACTCATCCGTCTATTTCCCAAAGACAACCTCTGGATATGGCACTGAGCACTTGCACTCAACCCCTTTGGTCGCCCATGACGAGGCCTGTTCTGAGTGGAACCTGTCCTGTTAAACCACTGTATGGTCTTGGCCACCATGCTGCAGCTCAGTTTCAGGGTCTTGGCAATCTTCATATAGCCTAGGCCATTTTTATCTAGAGCAACAATTATTTTTCAGATCCTCAGAGAGTTCTGTGCCATGAGGTGCCATGTTGAACTTCCAGTGACCAATATGAGAGAGTGAGAGCGATAAAACCAAATTTAACACACCTGCTCCCCATTCACACCTGAGACATTGAAACACTAACGAGTCACATGACGCTGGGGAGGGAAAATATCCACTTGGGACAAATTTGGATATTTTCACTTAGGAGTGCACTCACTTTTGTTGACAGCAGTATAGACATTAATGGCTGTGTGTTGAATGATTTTGAGGTGACAGCAAATTTACACTGTTATACAAGCCGTACACTCACTACTTTACTTTGTAGCAAAGTTTAATTTCTTCAGTTTTGTCACATGAAAACATATTATAAAATATTTACAAAAATGTGAGGGGTGTACTCACTTTTGTGAGATACTGTATATACAGTTGTGCTCATAAGTTTACATACCCTGGCAGTATTTATGATTACTCATGGTCAGTGTTTGGCTGAAGCCATTTATTATCAATCAGCTGTGTTTACTACCCAAATGACCCTGGTCAAAAGTTTACACACCCTGGTAATTTTGGCCTGATAACATGCACACAAGTTGACACAAAGGGGCTTGAATGGCTATTAAAGGTAGCCATCCTCACCTGTGATCTGTTTGCTTGTAATTAGTGTGTTTGTGTATAAAAGGTCAGTGAGTTTCTGGACTCCTGACAGACCCTTGCATCTTTCATCCAGTGCTGCACTGATGTTTCTGGATTCTGAGTCATGGGGAAAGCAAAATAATTGTCAAAGGATCTGCAGGAAAAGGCAGTTGAACTTTATAAAACAGGAAAAGGATATAAAAAAGATATCCAAGAAATTGAGAATGCCATTCAGCAGTGTTCAAACTCTAATCAAGAAGTGAAAAGGAGGGGTTCTGTTGAAACCAAACCACAGTCAGGAAGACCAACTAAAATTTCAGCCACAACTGCCAGGAAAATTGTTCAGGATGCAAAGAAAAAAACACAAATAACTTCAGGTGAAATACAAGACTCCTTGAAAACATGTGGTGTGGCTGTTTCAAGATGCACATTAAGGAGGCACTTGAAGAAAGATGAGGCTGCATGCTTGAGTCGCCAGAAGAAAGCCAATACTACGCAAATGCCACAAAGTATCCCACTTACAATATGCCAAACAGCACAGAGAGAAGCCTCAGACCTTCTGGCGCAAAGTCATTTGGAGTGGTGAGACCAAAATTGAGCTTTTTTGCCACAACCATAAACGCTACATTTGGAGAAGAGTCAACAAGGCCTATGATGAAAGGTACATCATTCCTACTGTGAAACACGGAGGTGGATCGCTGATGTTTTGGGGATGTGTGAGCTACAAAGGCACAGGAAATTCTGTCGAAATTTATGACAAGATGAATGCAGTATGTTATCAAAAAATGCTGGAGGAATATTTGCAATCATCAGCCAGGAAGCTGCGCATGGGACGTACTTGGACATTCCAACATGACAATGATCCAAAACACAAAGCCAAGTCAACCTGTCATTGGCTATAGCAGAATAAAGTGAATGTTCTGGAGTGGCCATCTCAGTCTCCTGACCTCAATATCATTGAGCTACTCTGGGGAGATCTCAAACATGCAGATCATTCAAGACAGACCAAGAATTTCCAGGAACTGGAGGCTTTTTGCCAAGAGGAATGGGCAGCTTTACCATCTGAGAAGGTAAAGAGCTTCATCCACAAATACCACAAAAGACTTTGAGCTGTCATTGATGTTAAAGGGGGCAGAACACGGTATTGAAATGGGGTATGTAAACTTTTGATCAGGGTAATTTGGGTAGTTTCTGTTGTCATTATGATTTAAAGAGAGTAAACACAGTTGATTGATAATAAATGGCTTCAGCCAAACACTAACCATGATTGAAATAAACGTTTTTGTGTTATCATTCATATTCTCTGAAACATGGCCAAGAAATCATAAATTCCACCTGGGTATGTAAACTTATGAGCACAACTGTATATACTATGTGTATATATATATATATATATATATATATATATATATATATATATATATATATTGAGATGGTGGTCCTTATACACATACTGGGTAAAGTGCCTTGGTACTCTACATGTAACAGTAGTATAGACAAATTCAGTATAATTGAGGCACAATCAGGACTTGGCACTAGGAAATGATTAATAGTGCAATTTATTGCCTGTCCTCAGGCCTCCCTGTAATTTTAACATTAACAGCCACACTAAGCCTCACTGTAACCTATTCTGTAATGTTACATATGAAAGGAAAAAAGGTATATGTGAAAAGAAAACGCTTATTTGTGAGATTTCTGGTTGCTGTGGCGCCCCACTACCATTCAGGCACTCGGCATCAATGACTCTCAGGTATATACAGCACCTTTCAGTAATCCTGGCATGGGGCTAAAGAATATTTTGGCAAAGCCCTATTATACCTTACAGGGCACAACTGATCACAACTAATAAAAACAATTAAAACTGACAACATATCAGTGACGATCCATACGGGGCACAGGGGCGCCGCCCCCCTAATCCTTGCACCTGGTCCTTAATCTACACACATGGATTCCAGTGGGAGTTTTTATTTTAAGCACAATTGCCGCCTTCCCGTCTGTCGTCCGTCGCCTGGGTGGGGGGGCGGGGGTGTGTGCTTGTGGCATTTGCCACCTTCCCATCTGTCTACTCCCGGGGGGGGGGGTTACGTAGCGTTAGTTTGCCAGCTGCAACGTATACTGGTTTTATGACATACTAAATGTGCATTTACAGTACATGAAAAGGTATCCTTGAGGGGGCGTGTCCGGGATGTGAAAGGAGCAGGAAGCCTAGGAATAGAGCTCCGTCCATCCTCAACCTAATCCTTAGCAATCCTCTGTCATCCTCTCGTTTTGAGCCTCCGTAGGCTCAGTAAATACTGCCTGCGACCTGCTGAGTTGTTCCCCGGGTGTCTCCAGGCGCACCTCCGTGACCGGCCGGCCGGCCCGCTAATTGAGGCCCCGGCTTTGCGGCCTAGTCTGCGGATCGCCTCGGTTCTTCTACAGTACGGACCATCCTTGCTCCAGAGGTCTCTGAGGTACCCATCTGCCTATCCAGTTGCCTCACTGCTCATCCTGGGCCACCAACAACAAAGGATTCTGTGAGTAAGGGGGACTGGGGGGAGCCGCGGCCTACAACGGCGGCCGCCATCTTGGTACACCCTCCGGGCCTTCCACCTCTTTTTTGCTCACACTGAAGGGTCTAACTGTCTCCCCTACTGCTCTTTACTTCCTTGGACACTGGCTCTATCCCCCCAGAGGACCTGCCTGTCTGCGGAAGGGGGTTGCTGGGGACAATTGGCGTGGGGGTTCAACCGTAACCTGCTATAGACTGCATCCTAGTATTGAGGTACCTCACCTGAAATATTTCACTGTCACTACCTCTCTTGGGCAAGTGGCCCCCCTGTATACCTGTGCCGTTCTCCTATACATTTATTTGACTGGGGGGTGGGAAACGTATCCCCCTACAGTGGCGTAATGATGGTCAAATACGGTCCTCCTATACCTGCTTCAGCGGCAGAGCAACTAGCCAGGTTTAGAAGACAGGGGGAGGCGGGAAATATGGCGAACCCTGAAACTATGTCCCAGTCCCCGCCACATACAGCCTCCTCTTCATCGTCATCCCAAGAAATGTGTGCATTTGGGCCAGCCATATTCGAAATGCAGAGTGAGCCCCACCTGGTGTTGGACTCCCCCCACAGCCCTACTGCTAATGCGGCTTCTGGGCCACCAACAGCGGAACCTACACTGGCTGAGATCATGCTGGCGATTCAGGACTGCAAGACCTCCCTATCATTACAAATTGAAACCATCCGCATCGATAACTCAATACTGAAGCAAGATGTACAAACTCTACGGGACAGAACGGGAGCTGCTGAAGAACGCATCAGTACTTTAGAAGACACGGTACAACCAATATCAGCTGCTGTTCAAGCAAACACTGCAGAAGGGGCGGCTCTCCGTGCCAAAATCGACGACCTGAAGAACCGCTCCAGGAGAAATAATCTCCGTTTTGTGGGGTTCCCGGAGAGATCTGAGGGCTCTCGTCCTGAGCGGTTTCTGCACTCCTTGCTGCGAGAGGTAATGGGGGTAGAAAAGTTGTCCCACGCCTTCCTCATTGAAAGGGCGCACCGTACCCCACCACGAGCGCCAAACCCAGGGTCCCCCCCACGTTCTCTGATTGCACGTATCCTAAACTTTCAAGATAAAGTGACCATCCTGCGTTTAGCCAGAGAAAAGGGTCCACTTAAATATAACGGCAATACCATCTCCATCTACCCTGACTTCTCAGCAGATGTACAACGTCAACGCGTCTCCTTCTCTGCAGTGAAGAATCGTCTCCGGCAGGAGGGCCTACAGTACGCTATGCTTTTCCCTGCCAAGTTAAGAGTCATTTGGGACGGCAAGGCCCATTTCTACAACTCACCTAAAGAAGCCATGGCCTGGCTCGACGACACTGAGAATTGAACCGTCCCTTTTCGTATCGCATGACATCCGGGAGGACGGCCTCTGCTAAGAAGTGACGTCTCTTCCTCTGCGCAACTGCAACATGTAGACGACTCTTCAGTCCCATCTACCTCTACCATAACGGCAATATAAATTCACCTGGGAAAAGAGACCGATTTGCGTCCTACCAGTGAAATAGAACTTTCAAATCCTATGCACGTTAGTCTCTTGCACCCCCCCTGGGACCCAAACCGCGAGCACCACCCCATGCCACGCGGGAAAGTTACTCCTTCCGCACCCTGTTGAAAAGATGGGGGT
>BLSH010005958.1:1421703-1435149 GCA_018402905.1 Glandirana rugosa | reverse complement strand
AATGGATGGATCTCCCGCTGGATGGGCAGGGCCAATGTTATTAAAATGATTTACCTTCCCAAGCTACTCTATGTCCTGGCCAATGCACCATGTAAGGTCCCCAAATCCATCTTTAAACGTATAGATTCCACATGCATAACCTTCCTCTGGTGGGGTAGATCCCCTAGGATAGCACTTGAGACACTCCGACTTCCGTCCCACCTAGCTGGCCTGGCCTTCCCTAATTTTTACTTATACTACCTGGCTTCTCAATTAGTATCTGTCCATGACTGGCTACACCCTAGCGACACTAATGCCTGTACCAGCACGGAGGGGGCCATTGCCTCATCCATGGAAACACTCCACAACGTGATCTATAGAAACTGTGTCCCTGATAGGCCGGGGACAGCAATAATACATATGACCCTATCACTCTTTCGGATAATCAAAAATAAATTCGCCCTGGACCCATGGGACGCCTCACCGAACCTCTATGGTACAATGACACACTTAGAGAGCTGAAATCCACACCGGACCCTGTGAGATGGTCATCAAAGGGAGTTAGATACCTGTGTCATCTCTTTGACACTCGGGGATTTAAACCCTTCCAACAACTTCAACAGGAGTTTGATCTTCCAAAGTCCTATCTATTTTACTATTACCAATTAAGACATGCAATCAAGGTACAATTTGGCAATCTAGATGATATAATCTGCAAGCCTCCCCTAGAAAAATTGCTCAGGGATCCGGCCTCTACTAACCTAATTTCTACCTACTACATGGCCTTAGCTGCGGACAACAACCCCAGATTCCGGAATGCCCAAACTAAATGGACTAATCTGGATATACAACTCACAGAGGAAGATTGGTCAGAATTCTCTGACACCTTTAAATCCTCAGTAATCTCCTCTAGAGACTGAGTGATTCAAATCAAAGTCTTCCACCAGTCCCATCTCACCCCTCATAGACTATATAAAATGGGCCTATCATCCACAGACACATGCTTTAGGGGCTGTAACCAACAAGCAGATTTCCTGCACTGTTTCTGGTCATGTCCGATTGTACAGCACTTCTGGAAAGACATTGGCTCCTTCATCTCGACAGCCTTGGGCCTTCCTAATATTATTAACCCTAAGAACTGCCTTTTGGGATTCTTTGGGGACCTGTCACTGTCTGCCTCGACAAAGAGGCTCCTTCGTATCCTATTCTTCTACGCGAAGAAATCTCTTTTGTTGACGTGGAAGAGTTCACAGACATTGAATAAAAACTTATGGCTGAAATTGGTGAATGAGGCATTACCCCTATACAAGATCACATTTGATCTCCGAAAACGGAGTAAAGGATTTCACAAGATTTGGGGCGGGTGGCTGGCCAGCCCCCTTACACTATGTCCCGCCCTGCCATAGGGAGCAGGGACATTCACTCTACCCTAAATTAACAATGGTCCATCTGAATTGTTATAAATAATGATATGTTATGCCGTATACCCAATAGACTCAAGTATGCTTAGTTAATGATATACCATGATGTCATTTGATGCAAAAATGTAACTGGGAAAGCTTTTTATTACCCATGTATAAGCTACCAATACTTTATATTTGCTGATTGGGCATGTTGCCCGACATATGGTTGTTGGTTCTTTTGTGTTTGTATGTCTTTATAATCAATAAAAATATCTTAAAAAAAAAAAAAAAAAAAAAAAAGGTATCCTTCATAAGTGTGTGTGCTATTTTCTTGCGTTGTTTGATGAACCATTAAAGACTTTAACATCATTCCCTCTTCCCCAGATAATCAGTGGCTATATAGAATTTTGCAAAATGTTCCATGACAACCTCACACTTACTCTCTCCATGGCTTTCACACTTTTCGAAATAACTTTAAGGTAGTAGTAAGCGCTCAGCATTTTGTTGCCTAACACATTAAGCACAATCACATATACATTCCCCAGTAAACTATTTGTTAAAATTCCTACCCCAGCACTTGCAGTTCACATCTTTCAATCCTGGTGGCTCCTACTCTCTCAGTACTGCTTCCCTGAACTTCCAGTCTTCACAGGAAAGAGTAAACAGTATATGGTGCAGTGTTGAGTTAGTCTGTTAGCTTTTGAAAGGGAGGGACGAGGAGGAGGGAGGGGCAGGGAAGTGCCTTGCCATCCTAGGCCATGAGGCTATGTGTTTCTCTTGATGCACGCAGTGCAGGGGGGCACAACTCTAGCCCTTGTGTCCTCAGTGTAGGTAACCAGTTGGGAAGAATCAAATCTAGAGCTTTTATAGGCACAGTTTGCAATGGAGTAGAAGCACATACAGTTCTAGGCACATAATTTGAATATACAGTTTATCACAGCCACTGTAAAAGGATTGAATCAGATGTAACTGGAGGATAGCTTCACTTGGAGGGGTGGTGAAACAGGACAATTCCCACTGCACTCGCCACTGAAGAGATTTTGGAAGGTTCTGCAACACTGGATAGTGTCCCCCACCCTGTTCCTACACCTTAAGAACGTTTTCCTATGCTAAGCACTATCCCTATCCAGTGGGTTCCTCTCCACTTTCCTGAAGGGTGCCCAAATGACATGGAATCCCCTATTTAAAGGTTTCCATGTTAAGATGGCAACCTCAACTCTCTTGAGTACACAGCATCAAATCAGATGCCTTCCTTCCTAGAGAGGACTAACAGAGTCTCTAAGGGGCAAACCTCCCTTATAGACTCCACTTCCCCTATAAAATTGGTACAATGCCACCTACAGGCCAGACGAGTACCTGCACCTTCCTATACCTGCATGCAAGGGTGGCTCCATAGAACACTGCTAGAGAAAGGAGCCACCCTGAAACAGGAAATCTGGGGCAACAGTCATGGCACCAGCTTAAACAGGAACATAAGCAAGGCATACTCACTAAGCGACTAAATCAGTTGCTGAAAGTGAATTAAAAAGGATGTTTAAAGTGTTTGTAAAGTCGTATTGTAACTTTACATGTATCTCCTCCAGATTATGCTGCCAATAACTACAGTGTGTGTGTGTTTTTTTAAAACAATAAGACTAAATACCTTTTCCCACACTGCTACTGTGTGGTCACACAATCCCCCTCCGTTCTTCTTCCCTGATCTATGGAGAGAAGCGGGAGGGGCCGAGCTTCCTCTATGATGTCAGCCGACCAGCAGATGGGGATCACGTGACCACACAGCGGCAGTGTGGGAAAAAGTATTTTGTTTTTAATTTTTTTTAAATTTTCATGTTTATTTAATTTTTATATCAAAGACATCTCCATAAGTTGATACACATCCATATATATAATTAACTCTTTTAACATACAGATATGTACACAATCCTACCCTTCCCCCCCACCCTCCCTCCATTCCTCCCTCCATCCCCCCATCCGCCCAGTCTGTTTCCTCCACCCATCTATTTGGTTCCAGCTGTCTTGGATATCTCATTCTCTCTTTATTGTTCTATCATTTTTTTCTATATATTTCAGCGCAAGTCTTATGGTTGTATCTTGTATAAAGTGCAAAAATGTTGTAAATTAATAGGACGCTTTGTGCAAAACCTGCAATTAATACACTACATAAACTCTGCACATATGATGGACTGTGCTACAAAATGTGCAAAATATTGCTTATATGGGCATATTGTGCAAAAAAACAATAATAAAAATTGCCACAAAAAAAAAACTGTAAGAAAATGTGCAAAATAAGGCAATACACTGTGCAAAACTAGCAATATTTCACTCGCTGCGGCGAGATTGAAAGTGCAACCCAATAATTATGTGAACATAATAAACTGTGCACATGTGACAAAACTGTGTATCAATCGCTGTGCGAACAGCAAACTGTGCAACAAATGCTGAAAAAAACCTGTAAAAAAGTGCAAAAAGTACAATGTGCAAAAAAATAGCAGCAATACAATGTGCAAAAGATAGCATCAAACAATGATAATCCACTCACTTAGTGCAGCAATAATTATAAATAGTCCCATTCAGTTACAAAATTAGTCCACTATGACCATCAGATTTTGTCTTGATCTGTGCAAACCAATGATATGTCTTTAAAATCTTGTAACTGTATTAAAACACCCAAAGTGATCCTCCACCAAGCTCACTAGGTAAACTCACCAAAAAACTGACTGGTTTCCCTATAAACCAGCAATTGCACTTTGTTTACAATCAATGAACACCATGTATCCAGTTCCTTATCTGTCCTCTGCACACAGCTCCCCATGGATTGCCACGTCCATCACATAAAAAGGAGGGGAAGGAGGCTCCAACAGTATAAAACAGTTTTTTTAAAAGGTTTATTATGACATTAAAAGAATCCACTCACATGTTATAATTGTCCGACCCGATGAATCATATTTGTGTGTTCCCAATCGACCCCGGCTGCTGTGGGATGCCGCAAGCCGCGAGTACGATCGTGGATGGCATGTTTGTCAGCAGACGTCCTAGCCCGACCCTACGTACGTTTCGTCGAAAGACGTCTTCACGGGGTGGCAGGACGTCTGCTACTGTTCACGCCATTTTATGTGTGGGCAGGTCGCCTCTCGCTGAACGGCTTAAGGACATTAGCTGCAAATTAAATATATATCTACCCCTAAATCATACCATGACTAAACTATAAGATATACATTGCAAATACTGCATGTCTGTTGTAACAACTGAATAAATATATATACAGCCCATCTGAAACCAAATTGCTATCTGAAAAAATGGAAAAAGGCGTATCTATCTTGAAGAGTGCCTCTAGACCTCACTAAAATGTCTAATATAAAATCTATTTTTAAAAGGATTTCATATGAAAAGAAATAATTCTCTTTTGAGGTGTTGCACCTACCTTGGACTACTCTAAAGGAGCCATATATGTATATTGCTATAATAATCAAAAATCTAAAATATATTGACTCATATTAAAGGGTGGTTCCAGACCTCTCTAAAATTAGTTAGAAAACAATTCAAATCAATGTCTAGGTTTAGTCCCTGTGGTTGTAAAGATCCTAATCTACATACCCACTTCATTTCTCTCTGAGAGACTTATTTTTGTAGGTCTGAACCCCTCCAACATCCTGTAACTTTATCAATGCCGTAAAATAGCAACTGACTTGGATCTTTGTTATGTGCTAGCTTAAAATGTCGGGATACGCTGTGTCTATCAAATCTCTTTTTTATATTCTGCACATGTTCATTGATTCTAGTTTTTAATTTTCTCATGGTTCTACCCATATACTGCATACGGCATGGACACTCCAACACATACACCATGTGGGTAGAATCACACGAGATCAAGGGTCTGATTTTGTAATTTTTATCATCATAAAAGGAGAAAAAAAATCAGATTTTTACTCTGGTGCTTTTTTCATACTTTTACAGGCCTTACACTTATTACATTTATAAAAACCCCTTATTTCCTCAAACATTTTTATTTTTTTCGGCATGTTAATCATATTTTTAACCACATTATTACGTAAGGCTTTGTTCTTTCTATAGATACATTTTGGATGTGAAGGAAGTATTCTTCTTCTTTTAGCAGAATAGGCCAATATTTTTTTCACTATTTTCTCTACTTTATGAGACTGTTTATTGAAATCTGTAATGAAACTGAATCCAAAATTATCTTGTGATTTTGTTTTCTTTCCTTCCAACATTTTCTGTCTATCTCTTTCCCCAATTTCATCCCTAATCTTAACTAGCAAAGACTTTTGGTACCCTTTGTCAATGGATCTATTAGTATGTCTGTCTGATAGAAATAGTCAGATCGGTGGACACAATTTCTTCGGATCCTCGTAAACTAACTACCCGGGGTGTTGTATATCCATTTTTTGTGGTGACAACTAGTCACTGGTGTATAACTATTACGGTCTGTTATTTTAAAATGGGTTTTGGTAAGTATTTTCTTATCAGTTTTAAATAATACCAGATCTAGAAAATGTATTTGGTCGAGATTCCATTCCCCAGTAAAGGTAAGACCATATTTATTGTTGTCTATTTGTTCCAAAAATTCATTCAATGTGTTCAATGGGCCTTCCCACACCATTATAATATCATATATATACCGTTTATATAACACCATCTCTGGCCACTTATAGTATATATTTTCACTTTCCCACTTTGCTAAAACTAAATTTGCTGCACTGTGAGCATATTTTGCTCCCCTGGCAACTCCTTTAAGCTGTTGAAAGAAGCTGCCTTTGTACCAAAAATAGTTGTTCGTCATTGAAAAGTCCAATAACTGAATTATTAATTTGCTTTGTTTCCTTTTTAAGTTAGTTTCCTCCTTTAACTTCCATTTCACCGCTGCTAGAGCATCTTTTTGATCTATGCTGGTATACAGTGAATTGACATCCCGTGTAACCAAATAGCTATCTTTCGCATATACAGTCAGGTCCATAAATATTGGGACATCGACACAATTTTAATCTTTTTTGCTCTATACACCACCACAATGGATTTGAAATGAAACAAACAAGATGTGCTTTAACTGCAGACTTTCAGCTTTAATTTGAGGGTATTTACATCCAAATCAAGTGAACGGTGTAGGAATTACAACAGTTTTTATATGTGCCTCCCACTTTTTAAGGGACCAAAAGTAATGGGACAATTGGCGGCCCAGCTGTTCCATGGCCAGGTGTGTGTTATTCCCTCATTATCCCATTTACAAGGAGCAGATAAAAGGTCCAGAGTTAATTTCAAGTGTGCTATTTGCATTTGGAATCTGTTGCTGTCAGCTCTCAATATGAGATCCAAAGAGCTGTCATTATCAGTGAAGCAAGCCATCATTAGGCTGAAAAAACAAAACAAACCCATCAGAGAGATAGCAAAAACATTAGGTGTGGCCAAATCAACTGTTTGAAACATCCTTAAAAAGAAAGGACGCACCTGTGAGCTCAGCAACACCAAAAGACCTGGAAGACCACAGAAAACAACTGTGGTGGATGACCGAAGAATTCTTTCCCCGGTGAAGAAAACACCCTTCACAACAGTTGGCCAGATCAAGAACACTCTCCAGGAGGTAGGTGTATGTGTGTTAAAGTCAACAATCAAGAGAAGACTTCACCAGAGTGAATACAGAGGGTTCACCACAAGATGTAAACCATTGGCGAGCCTCAAAAACAGGAAGGCCAGATTAGAGTTTGCCAAAAACATCTAAAAAAGCCTTCACAGTTCTGGAACAACATCCTATGTACAGATGAGACCAAGATCAACTTGTACCAGAGTGATGGGAAGAGAAGAGTATGGAGAAGGAAAGGAACTGCTCATGATCCGAAGCTTACAACCTCATCAGTGAAGCATGGTGGTGGTAGTGTCATGGCGTGGGCATGTATGGCTGCCAATGGAACTGGTTCTCTTGTATTTATTGATGATGTGACTGCTGACAAAAGCAGCAGGATGAATTCTGAAGTGTTTCGGGCAATATTATCTGCTCATATTCCGCCAAATGCTTCAGAACTCATTGGACGGCGCTTCACAGTGCAGATGGACAATGACCCGAAGCATACTATGAAAGCAACCAAAGAGTTTTTAAGGGAAAGAAGTCAAATGTTATGCAATGGCCAAGTCAATCACCTGACCTGAATCTGATTGAGCATGCATTTCACTTGAAGGGAAAATGCCCCAAGAACAAGCAGGAACTGAAGACAGTTGCAGTAGAGGCCTGGCAGAGCATTACCAGGGATGAAACCCAACGTCTGGTGATGTCTATGCGTTCCAGACTTCAGGCTGTAACTGACTGCAAATGATTTGCAACCAAGTATTAAAAAGTGAAAGTTTGATTTATAATTGCTAATCTGTCCCATTACTTTTGGTCCCTTAAAAAATGGGAGGCACATATACAAATGGTTGTAATTCCTACACCGTTCACCTGATTTGGATGTAAATACCCTCAAATTAAAGCTGAAAGTCTGTTTCATTTCAAATCCATTGTGGTGGTGTATAGAGCCAAAAAGATTAGAATTGTGTCAATGTCCCAATATTTATGGACCTGACTGTATATTAGACTCCAGAATTTTTATTAATTCACCACTGTCCTTAAGAAGTGATTTATTTTCAGCAACAATCCCCTGCAAAAACTGATCTATGTATTCCCCCACTCTAGCAAAAACTAGACCTATTGTCAGGAATTAATTTCCTGACAATAGGTCTCCCGGGCGGTTTGTCTGCGTTTTTGTGAATTTTCGGGAGAAAGTATACTATGGGGACCCAGGGGGCCTTGGGTACTAGATATTTGGCTTCCTTCTCAGTGAGAACTCCCATTTCTCTACCCTTCTCAATGATTTTCTTCAGTTGGCATCTTAATTTTTTCATGGGGTTTCCTTATATTTTTTTTATATGTATCTTTAACTGCCAATAATCTCTTCATTTCATCTTCATAATACTTTTTATTGAGAATAACAATAGTTATTTGTCCTTTGTCCGCTGCTCTTATAATGATATCTTTCCTTTCCGCCAACATTTTAATACCTTTCTCTATTTCTATGCGGGCCTTACATTTATCCTTTTCCACCATAACTCTAAAAACTTCCAGAAACTCATTCTTTTTGTTTTTATGTTTGGGATTTTTCAAATTACTGTGTAGATATTCAGTATCTGCACTTTTGTCTTTGCAATGTCCTTTATTTAATTAATTTTTTTTTTAATATTCATTTTTCAGACAAACTTTTGCAGATCAATGTATGTGTTGAATTTATCCATATTCACATGCAGTATATAATTCAATCCTAAATCAAGAACTTTTAATTCTGCTTCCATTAAAACTGCGCTACTCAGATTAAAAATCCCTGTTCCTAATTGTTTATTTTCCTTTTTCGTCCTCCTTCCTCCCCTAACTTCCCTTCTTCTCTTCTTGTTTGTTGGGGTTCCTTGTACTCTCTCTCCTGTTCTATGTATTCTCTCTCCTGACCTCTGTATTCCTGTCAGTGGCCCCATCCTCCCCTGGGAGGATTGGTAGCATGATATCCTCTGGGGTGTGATGGACCTCTTCCTCTTTGGTGGTACATTTGATATCCCCCCTTTGATACCATCCTCCTCTGGGACGGCGGGGGGCTCTGTGGTTTAAAGCACCCCTTGGCGGTTTCCAATAGGTGTCCTCTTGGTTGTAATTATATTGTTGATGATTTTGTGTGTAATATTGTGTATGGTTTTGAGTAGATTTTTCAGGAGTTTTGGTTTTTTTTTCCATCTTCTGGAATTGTACCCTTGGGCTACTACTTTTTGGGGCTTTTGTGGTTTAATCTGATCCTTTTGACCCCTATTATCTCTGGTGTCTATACTCCTCTCTGGGGTAGACTCCCTGGATTGACCATCCTCCATTGGTGTATCCTCTTGCCATTTATAAATGTTATTGTTTCTGCAATCCTCGATAACTCTCTGATGTTTTTTAACTTTTTTGTTTTTGGTCTCTTTGTCAATTTTGTAATGTAATCCTGCACCTGTTTAGACCTATCTTTGTATTTGTTAGTATCAGCTAGTGTTGCCATGATTTCCTTTAATACTCTAATCTCAATTTCTATTTTTCTTAATTTAATCTGTCTTCTCTTGACAGATCCATGGGTTCTTTAGTATAGAGACCATCATTGGCCGGTACATCCCATCTCAATTTCTGGGGGGTCATTTTTTCTTTAATGTACAACTCTAGGCCAGTTGTTTTGGTGTGTTTACCTAGTGAGCTTAGTGGAGGATCACATTGGGTGTTTTAATACAGTCACAAGATTTTAAAGACACATCGCTGGTTTGTACAGATCAAGACAAAATCTGATGGTCATATTGGACTAATTATGGAACTGAATGGAACTATTTATAATTATTATTTCACTTTAAGTGAGTGGATTATTATTATTTGATGCTATCTTTTTGCACATTGTATTGCTGCTATTTTTTGCACATTGTACTTTTTGCACTTTTTTTACAGGTTTTTTTCAGCATTTGTTGCACAGTTTGCACTTTCAATCTCGCCACAGCGAGTGAAATATTGTTAGTTTTGCACTTGCCTTACTTTGCACATGATTCTTACAGTTTTTTTTGCGGCAATTTTTATTATTGTTTTTTGCACAATATGCCTATATAAGCATTTTTTTGCACATTTTGTAGCACAGTCCATCATATGTGTATGGATTATGTAGTGTACTAATTGCACGTTTTGCACAAGGTACTCCATTTTGCATATATAATCTATTCTTTCAAACCATTCCTTCACACTTGGTTTCTCTGGGTCTAACCATCTTTTTGGTATTATTCCCTTTGCTGGGTTTAATAAATATGGCATTAAGGTTCTCCTCTATTTTTTTTTGTGAGATTTTTTTCCTAAAACAGACATGTCCATGGGTCGTTTAATATCTCTTTCCCCGTAATTTCCCTTATAATATCTTGAATCTCCCGCCAATATTCTTTTATTTTTGGACATTCCCACCAGATATGTATCATTGCACCTATCTGTTTGCATCCCGTCCAGCAGAGGGGGATTTGTCTTGTTGGTATTTTGGGTTTTATCTGGCATCATATACCATCTTACTAGGCACTTATAGTTAATTTCTATTGTGTTTACGTCAGTTGCATAGCCAAATACTGCTCTGATTATTTTTCTAGCTTGTTGTTCCTCCCATTGTATGCCCATTTCTTGCTCCCATTTTCCTGTAAATGGAGGTGGTCCCTGTCCCTCTATCTCCATCAGAATTCCATATACCTGTGATACCCCATGCTTCACTGGTGTTTGTGTATTGCATAGTTGTTCTATTGGGTTCAACTTCCACTCATCTCTTATTGGCTGAGGTAGTACATTTAGAAAGTATTTAAGGTGTAGATATCCCCACTCATTCATATTCTTCCCTATCCCCCTGTGTTTTAAATCCTGCAGTGATCTCATTTTCCCCTTCTCTAATACGTCCTTTAGCTGTATGTTGCCTACCCCACTGCCAAAAAGTGACCCTTTCCCAGGAATAAAAAAAAAATTGTTTTGGTGAGTGAAATAAGTGGTGAATTATACTTTCATTTTTGTCTGTAAATGATATCCCATACTTTGAAAACATTTTTTGTCAACCCACTTTTTTCACTTTTTAAATTTGCCCATTCTACCATTCTTGCTATTATTAAAGCTTTATAATATCTTTTTATATTCTGTGTTCCCAAACCTCTGTGTTTTGCCCCCTACTTATTGTCACATATTGTACTCTGGGCTTTTTATTTTGCCATATGTATTTTATTAACATTGTTTTTATTACTCTAAAAAAACTCTGGGGCAGTTCTTTCAGTACCATTTGGAACATATAAAGTATTTTGGGGAGGATGACCATTTTTATCATATTTATCTGTCCTATCCAGGATAATGGGCTTGATGATATTCTCCTGATTTCTGTTTTTATCTTGTTAAGTAGGGGTATATAATTGGCTTGATGTAATTTCCCATATGAGTTTGTTAATTTAATTCCCAGATACTTTAACTTCTTCCCAATCCAATTGAATGGGAATTCTCTCTGCAATGCCAGTTCTTCTTTTTTATCTAGGCTTAAATTTAATATTTCCGATTTTACTGGGTTGATCCTAAAATTTGAGAGTTCCCCGTTTTTCTTTATTTCTTTCATTAGGTTTGGTAGTGTCATTCTTGGCTTAGATATATTTAAAAGGATGTCATCTGCATATGCAGCCACTTTATTTTCTACCTCTCCCATTTTCAAAAGTCTCAAAGGGGGGTGGCATTACTCTGTTTACCTTTACCGCTGATGTGGGGGGGTTATATTGTTTTTTTTTTTCAAAGCCTCATCTTTTGCCCTAATCCCAAATGTTGTAATGTTTCTATCAGGAACTCCCAGTCTACCCTGTCAAATGGCTTTTCTGCATCTATTGACAGAAGTAGCTCTGGGGACTCCTTATTTCTCTCCTTCCGCAGCATTAATAATGTTCTTATACTATTGTCCTTTCCCTCTATACCTGGTATGAATCCTGTTTGGTCTACATTTACACAATCCGGCATCAGTTTTTTTAATCTTGTTGCTAAGACTTTTGCGTATAGTTTTGTGTCTGCATTTAATAGTGCTATAGGTCTGTAATTTGAGCAGTTTGACGTATTCTTTCCCTTCTTTCCCTCCTTAGGTAGTATGGTGATACGTGCTAATAAAGATTCTCTTCTCATTTCTTCTTTTTCTCTTAGTTTATTCATATAGTCGCACAATTTTGGTCTTAGTTGTTCCTTAAATTTTTATAATATCTGGTTGTAAACCCGTCGGGCCCTGGGCTCTTCCCAGGGGGGTATTGCTTATTGCTGTTTTAATTTCCTCTTGTGTAATTAGTTCTTCTAGGGCCTGCAGTCTTTCTTTTGGAATCTTCAGGAGTTTTGCATCTCTTAAGTATTCTTGCATCGTTTGTTTTCTTATCTCTACCGATTCCCGTGTCTCGCTATTCCTTACCGTATATAGGTTACTGTAGTATGTTTGGAATGCCTTAGCAATATTGGTTGTCTTATATTGGATCTCTCCTTTCTCGTTTTTTATCTTTTCTATTTAGTTTAATGTTTATTTATTTTTTAAGATTTTTGCCAGGTGTTTTCCTGGTTTGTTACCCAATTTATACCTTTCTTTCGCCACTCTATTGAATGCCTTCCTTGTTTCTTGTTCCATAAGGTTTTTTAGTTGATCTATTTTTATAATTAAGGTATGTTGTATTTTTCATCTGCTCCCTTTTTGTGTTTTTGTTCCAATTCATATATTTGTTTTATTGATTTTTTCCATATTTCTTGTTCTTTCTTTCTTTTATTTGGCTCCTATAGGGATCAGCTTCCCCCTGATGTGCTTCTCGTATGATAGCATTTGAGACGTAGGATGTCTCATTTACTGAAAAATATTGTTCTATTTCCTACTTCTTTGTCTTCTAACAGATTTTCGTTTAACCTCCAAGTGCTCGTCCAGTTTTCCATCCCTTCTAACTTTAACTTCATTACTACTGGAGCATGGTGTGATATTGATATTATTCCGATAGATGTTTCTACTACAACCTCTAAGAGAGCATGCTCCACCAGTATGTAGTCTAGCCTAGAGTACGTGCCGTGTACTGCCAAACGATAAGTATAGAGTTGAGCGAACCTCTGGAAGTTCGGGTTCTGCTGGTCCGTCCGAACTTCGGGACAAAGTCCGGGTCCGGGTCCGGACGGAACCCGAACGATCGCACGGACAAGCAAGCCCAAGGCAGGCCTGGGCCTGGGCCTGAAACAGGGCTTCAAGCCTGCCTGGTCGTCTTGGGCTTGAAGGTCTCCAAGCGAGTTGAGATATGAATAGCAAACCGTCATGTGCCGTGCATGAGATCCGATCTGATGTATGACCACCTCGTACGAGAGAATCTCCAACATCATCTTTGTAGATAGCCTTATTATAGTTATAGTGTGGTACGAGGTCATCATTACTTCAATTTCAATCTTCCCTACCTTTTGACCTGCTCGTGAACCTCCAATTTGCTTTTAGACAATCTTCTGTTTCTTCATCCTTTATCTTGTTATAAAAAG
>BLSH010005958.1:1389555-1401447 GCA_018402905.1 Glandirana rugosa | reverse complement strand
CAGTGAAGGGGTTAACCTGCAGGGGGCAGTGAAGGGGTTAACTATGTTCCCTGGGTGTGTTCTAACTGTGGGGGGGTGGGGTTGACAGGGGCATGACAGATCTAACTGATCCCAGTGACAGGGATCAGTAGATCTTGCATGCCCCCCTCACAGAACGGGGAACCGCCGTGTTTACTTCGGCGGTTCCCCGTTCCTCCTGTCTGTAAGGAGATCGCGGGTCTCCGGCGGACATCGGGTCCGCCTGACCCGCGGGCACGCTCCCGCGGGCGCGTGCGGCGCGTGCACGTGCCGCTCGCGCCCGCGGGAGCGCGCCCAGCACGAGCCGAATGGGAGGACGTCTATTGACGTCCTCCCGGCATTTTAGAGCCGCGCTGTAGCCGTCATTCGGCTATAGCGGCGGCGCGAGGAGGTTAAAGGCGCAGGAAACCTTTTACAGGTGTTTTGAGTGAATGAGCTGATTAGAGTGTGACACCATGAGTCTACAATATTGAACCTTTTCATAATATTCTAATTTTCTGAGATACTGAATTTTGGGTTTTCACCAGCTGTAAGCCATAAGCATCAGAATGAAAAGAAAGAAATGCTTGAAATATATCACTCTGTGTATAATAAATGTATATAAAATGTGAGTTTCACTTTTTGAATTGAATTACTAAAATAAATGAACTTTTTAATGATGTTCTAATTTTTTGAGATGCACCTGTATAGGAGCTGTTTTACTTGCCAAAAGATTTATTCTCCTGTCCAACAAGCAGGGCTTTTTTTCAAGGGGAACACGGTAGAATGCAGTTCCAGAACCTCCAGCACTGAATGTATGTAATGGCAGGGGGTGCTGCGGTGTGCTGGATGGTCTTTTGATGCAGGCTTATTTAGTACCACAAAATGATACTTGGTTCTCTATTCTGTAAAAGAGGCAGTACTAGGGGGTGGGTAGGGGGTAGAGTCAAGGGGCAGTGCTCAAGGGTAGGGTGGGGGACAAGGGGTGTACCTATTCTGTGAGAAAAAACCCTGCCAACAAGTGCTGAGATTTGTCCCTTTCACACAGCAAAACCAATCTGGTTACCTGTATTTTTTTTACCAGTTATGCAATTCAACCTGGTCACCTTTCTAACCTCTAACTGGACAATAAAGGAGCAGCAGAAGACTGCTGAGGTCTTCTCTCTCCTCTGTCAATCTGTTAGCATATTACTTAACAGCACATTTAATTAGTGCTGTCCCTGAATGCTAGGCCTAATGATAGGAAGCTGATACAAAGTCAGATGTGCTGCTCACATTAAAAATACGTATTTATTCATGAATACAGAAATTTTTATGGCCTCATACACACGGACGTTTTTTGACGCCGGCGTTTTCTGGCGTTTTTTGCAGCTCTCCATGTTAGTCAATGGCCCCATAAAAACGTCGGCGTTTTTGAGCTGTAGGTGGCGTCGGCGTTAGTGAGCAGAAAGTAGAACCCATGGCCATCGCGTTCTGAGGCTGTAACGCTTTGACGTTTTTTGACACCGACGCCACAAAACGCCGACTAACGCCAACAAACGCCACCTAATATTGTACCGGCGTTTTCCGGCGTTTTTTGACGCCGACGTTTTTAGGTTGAAAAACAGCAGAGGGATGATTTTTTTAAAAAAACGCCTATTGACGCCGACGCTCACTAACGCTCAAAAACGCCAATGCATAAAGCCGAAAAACGTCGACTTTTTTTCCTTGACGTCGGACCCGACGTTTTGTTTAATTTTTTTAGATACGCCCGTGTGTATGAGGCCTAAATGTTTTACATTTCTGCCTGGAATTTGGATTGAAGCAGCGTTGTGGATTGGGTGGTGTGTGCCTGACGCCCCCATCCTAAAAATTCACCACCCGCCACTGGTCTCGATGATCAGAGAAGGTGTGAGTAAGCACACATGGTGTGACTCTCTGGAGAGCAGAAGGTGGTGTGCTTAGAATAGGCTGAGAAGGGGTGCTATATCACTGGGGTCAATCTCAGAACAGTGACAATGTTCTAAAGAGGAGCATAGATGGTTCAGAAGAGTTCTGGAGCTTAGGTTCAGATCTTCAAGATAGTAAGTGAACACCAGGAAACATTGAATGAAAGAAGGTATTTTGCCATTCTGCTTTCTGGAAGTCAGAGCCAGATTTAGACCTTGGGGGAAACGGGGCACTTCAGGTTCGGGGGCCCCTTATACACAGAGTTAGTTTAAATTTTCAATGACAGTCACACATTTTTAAAATGCATTACACAACATCATTTTGAGGTCACACATGCCCACACACACGCAGCCATAGTGCTCTATGTGTGGTTTGCTTGAGCCACCAAAATGTATTTTTGAAAAACAATACAACTTACCAGCCCAGAGTTTTATTGATGATAGGATGACTTCCCAAGATACATTTAATAAAATTAAATACATTTTTATTATACATTTTAGATTATTTTATCAGAACAAGTCTGATCATTGGAGGAGAGCACACTGATTTCCCAGCATAGCTAGAGACCTGACCACACTGCGCTCTCCTGCTTAGTTTGGTCAGTTTTTAATAGGAAAGCAGAGGGGCTGACAGGAACACCATGGATTTAACACAAAGGAAGCAATACAAAGAGAAAAGAATACTGTTCATACAAGTATATGGTACAGCAGCCACATATCAGGAATATGAAGTTTTAGCACTAGAAATAGCGCCTGTAAAGTGCCTGAAAACTGCCTCCTATTCATTGCAATGAGTGCTTTCACACCCGGGCGGTGCACTTGCGGGATGATCAGAAAAGTCCTGCAAGCAGCATCTTTGGGGCAGGTTGGGAGCACCTTTACAGCCCACCCTTTGCAGCTATAACAGTTTCAACTCTTCTGGGAAAGCTGTCCACAAGGTTTAGGAGTGTCTATGGGAATGTTTGACCATTCTTCCAGAAGCACATTTGTGATGTCAGGCACTGATGTCGGATGAGAAGGCCTGGCTTGCAGTCTCCGCTCTAATTCATCCCAAAGGTGTTCTATTGAGTTGAGGTCAGGTCAGTCATAAACAGAAACAGACCTCCTTATGCTGCAACCTCCCACCAGGTATGAGGCTTGAGAGGCAAAAAATGAACCCTGTTAAACACACATCATTACAAGGCAAAGCCTAGAAGCTCTTTCTGAAAATATGTCCTTATACCCTTTCCACATCATTGACATTAACCCTCAGTGATTGGTCAAGGTAGAATGAATATTAATACCTCTAATCATTGCACCTTGTCCCTCTCTCTACTGGAGAACACTTCCCAGAAGCAGACAGAAGCAAACAAAGTAATTGAGCTTAGAAGAAACCTGACGAACCCAGATAACATAAACAAAGCTCAGGCTGGTTACATTCTAGTTGAAAATACTAAATTTGGAATAAGGACACTAAAGGTAAGTAATATTCTGACCCATGTGATTTGGCCAACAGACTTTGGGAGAGTCAAGAAGAATATGTTTTTTCTTTCACTGTGGCAAAACTGGTAAGAGCTGCACAATTGCCCTTCTTAGGGCTACAGGTGCAGGATGGGAGAAGTTAAACTTAAAGTGTATGTAAACCCAAAATTTGAGTTGGACACATCTATCTGTAGTGTTTTCTTATCTCTCTTCAACAAACTATGCCTCTGTAGCTCTGATACGTTCTCACATGTTCTGGGACATCGGGACATAGAATTTAGAGATAAAGGAGGTTGCTAAAAATAGATTAGCAGCCAGCTAAACAATTCACAGACATGGCTCTGCATGTGTGGGAAGGGGGTGTGTGCCTTTCCTCCAATCAGCTTTCGCACAGTCTCTCACAGTGTCTCACAGCATCTAGCAATCATCTCCTTCTACATAGGAACGAGGAAGTGAAAAATATAACAGAATGTGCATTTTCTAAACAGTATATCAAGCTGAAGACTGCATATATACATGTAGCGGGGTGCTAAATTTGTTAGGCTATCAGGCAAAATATATGTGCAGGACACTACTGGTCTTGCTGTGATTTGTATTTCTGACCACTAAACTTTTCTCCAATGTACTTCTCCACCATGCTAGTAGGTGGCAGTGCTGCCTAAGATATGGGTGTGATAAGTCATAATATTCCAGAACATTATGGAGTGATCTCATTCTTTTCCCAGCCAATCCACTCGGTGCAAGTGCATTGTGGGTAGGTGGGAGGAGACCATATATTGGGAGGAAGTCATGTGATCGGGGCCAGAGTCCAGCCCAGCTCTGCTGGGGTAGGCCCCGGTCACTCTCCCAGTTTGCTGGGAGAGGCCTGCGTTACAGAAACTTCGTGGCTGCTAGGCCTGAGTCCTTAGGCCTATCCAAGGGTCCCGGCTGCCAGGAGACCCATACCTGTCTGGAAGATGTAAAGTGTTGCGGTGCGCCTGCCCAGGATCTGCTTCAGTAAGGGGACTGTGAGAGAGTTCCGTGGACCCGTGAGTGTACTCTGTTCATTTCTAAGTCAGGATCCACCCAAGCCCAAAGAACTGTGAGAGAGTTCTACATGTTTGTGAGTCCATTCCGTTGTTGCTAAATTGGGATCCACTGAAGCTTAGAGAACTAAGAGGGAGTTCTACAGGTCCACAAGTGTAAAGTTCGTTTTTGGGGTTGTTAAGTGAGACAGCCACGTGTCAGAGTGTTCAGAAGAGGCTGCGGTCTGTTATGCTGTCTCACTGTATTTTTGCCTGAGAGTCTGCCTGCCTATTCATATTTTTGACAGTTTGCTGAAAGGGTGTCCTGAGCTCCCTACTCCTCTCTCCTTGTCCTTGTGTGAAGAATAAACGTTATTCTGTTCAAGCAACAGAAAAGTGATTGGTGTTCAACATCTTTCAATATACCCCTAGACAACTGGAGATACGAGCGCTCAAGGGTTGTACTGTCAGAGTAGTAAATGATATCATCAAATTCAGCCGCTCCTACGGGGGTAAGCGCTACATACATGTAAGACATATATAGGGAGATTTGTTTCATCCCTGTGTATCTGAGGCTGTTCTCTTCACTGAGTATATGGAGGGTTTACATCCACTTTAAAGTGGACCTTCACATTAAAGCTAATTATTTGAACCTGAATCCTCTCCACCTTCCTTTTCTACAATTAGATTTAAAAATGTATTTTTTAGTGTTTATGATAATTTTTGTGCTGCAACACTACCTTCTTTCTTGTCTAGGCGAGAGGGAGTTTGCACTCCCCCAGCACTCTGACCATTCCCCATGCTCTCTGCTTTGGGGTCTGCCAGAGCTTTGTGGCACACCTGAGCACCTGGGGAAGATTCCCACACATGTGCAAAAGACGATACAGGTATGAGGCCTGGGATATCAGGGCGCCTGTGCATATGTGGGGAATGCACCCGTGCATGGGCAACTATGCATCTGCACTTGCACCAGATTTTTGAAGGTGGCGGCACTGGAGAGAGGAGGCAGGGCCAAATTACAGAGGACTGAAGTTCCTCTTTAACCACTAGAGATCCGCGCTATAGACGAAAGACGTCTACATCGCGGATCTGAATATCCGGGTGGACGTCCATGGACTTCCGCCCCTTTACACGCCCCTGCGCGCTCTGACAGGCGGCGGCGGCGCGCGCGCGCGGCTGCCACACGCTGAGTGGGCTTGCCCGCGGGTCGGGTGGACTCGATGTCCGCTCCTGACCCGCGATCGTCGGCAAAGCTGTAGAACGGGGAACCGCCAATGTAAACACGGCGGTTCCCCGTTCTGTGACAGGGGGACAAGCAGATCTACTGATCCCTGTCACTGGGATCAGTTAGATCTGTTCTGTCCCGGCCAACCCCGCCCCCCCACAGTTAGAACACACCCAGGGAACATTGTTAACCCCTTCACTGCCCCCTGCAGGTTAACCCCTTCACTGCCAATGACATTTATACAGTAATCAGTGGACATTTAAATTTCTGATCGCTGTATAAATGTCATTGGTCCCAAAAATGTGTCAAAAATGTCCGACATGTCCCCCCCAATATCAAAGTCCCGATAAAAATCGCAGATCGCCGCCATTACTAGTAAAAAAAATAAAATAATTAAAAACGCCATAAATCAATGTCCATAGTTTGTAGACGCGATAACTTTTGCGCAAACCAATCAATAAACGCCGATTGCGAATTTTTTTACCAAAAATATGTAGAAGAATATAAATCGGCCAAAACTGATGAATAATTTTTTTTTTTTTTTTTTTGGATATTTATTATAGAAAAAAGTAAAAAATATTGTTCTTTTTTCAAAATTGTCGATCTTGGTTTTGTTTATAGCGCAAAAAATAAAAACCGCAGAGGTGATGAAATACCACCAAAAGAAAGCTCTATTTGTGGGGAAAAAAGGACATCAATTTTATTTGGGTAGAACGTCGCACGACCGCGCAATTGTCATTCAAATTGCGACAGCGCTGAAACCTGAAAATTGGTCTGGGCAGGAGGGGGGTTTAAGTGCCCAGTAAGGAAGTGGTTAATAAACATCTGCCTTTCAGCCTATTAGGTATGTGACTAAAGGAAACTTTCTGCCCTCTGAGATTGATAAGCAGGATTGCTAGTTAGGATGTCATTGCGACATCCTAAAATAATTACATCAACATAAGTCAAACTAAGTCTATTGCATTTGTGTTAACAATGAATCCCAATGGCTGGAAGCACATGCTGGGACTTGCAGTTCCACTGATGGGAGGCCCCAGGCTGCCTATGCCTGCTCTAATAACTGTAATCTTATAATATGGAGCAAGATAGTCTCTCCGTCGTGGCTTTGTATAATTAGTTCTCAGATTTGCAGCCTCAGGTGGCTCAGGAGCAGGATGCAGAGTTTATCCGTCTGAGTAGGCCCGACACGTCACCATGACAACCACCTGAGCCCCCCCATTGACAGAGGAAGAATGAGCGGGAGACAAAGACGGGAAAAAAAAAGGAGACTGTTAGCTAAAGATGAATTAATCTGTTAGTGTAATGCAAGTATGCTGTCACAGCTATTCTATACAGCAAGGTTTGTGTAGCTTTACAAGATAACAGGTGCAAGAACCTGACATTCTCCCAAAATGTTATATGTCAGTAGTTATAAACACAGAAATGGCCCAAACTGACTCACACCGCAACTAAAACCATGCCAGAGCCATACTCATGTACCCACCATGTTTCATACCACAGCTTTTTAAAATATGATTCCATCTTCAAGTTAAAGGAGAAGTTCACAAAGAAACAAAAGTCTGTTGTAAATACGTAAAGAGAAAAACATAGTTACATATGTAGCGCCCTCTACGTTAGGTATTTACTAGCTGAGGATTTTTGTGTTAGAGTAGGTAAATTTAGGCAGGCTTGGCTGCTGTCAGGCCTGTTTGTTTTTGTTCTGAGCATGGGAGTGGTCCAGAGAGTGGATGGTGACTGTAGGTGGTGACACTCTTTGGTTGACCCCTCCCTGCTTTTTCAGAAAGTTCTGGATAAGGGGAGTTGGGCAGAAGAGGTGGAACTGCTTCATATATGGGAAGCCCTGAGCAATCCTCAACCTGGATTGGCAGGGGGCAGGTCTTCTCAAATAGCCTGGGGCAGCCCAGACTGGGAGGAGAGTTTGGGTGGAAGTTGGAGAATGCAGACGGAGTACTGAAGGCTGTCGGGGGCCTTGAGGGAATCCCCAGTCTGGGGGGGTGCATCCAGGAGGAGTAAGATACTGGCGGAGAGGCACAAGGAGAGAGCAAGAAAGGACAGCAGGAGGAGATTACTACCAGCAGGGTCTCCGATAGGAATTTACCAAGTTTCAGTAAGTGACACTCTGTAGCAGAATGGGAGAAAGACAGCCTGGAAGAGGTGCAGGAAGAGACTGGGACTTTAGTGTCAATGGGCAGTGTGCAGGTGCTTGCAGTCAGGAAGACTGTAGAGGCATGGAGGAGGATGGGCTGGGAGCAGTAGTCCATCAGGCCGGCTAGCACTATTCAAACTTTCTCTACACTATAGGGGCTCGTGGTCCCTGCCTGCAAAAGGTGGTTACTGAGGCCTGGTGAAAGCAAGAGCAGGCCTCACCATGTGCTAGCTAGGCCAGAAGTAAGAATTGTGCAGGAGAGAGGAACGAGGGGACACTTGAGAAGCAAGAGTTGTGCTGGAGGAAGAAGAAGTGTATATGCTGAGTGTGTATAGAGGTCCCATGTAAAGAACTGTGGGCATCCCATGAATATCCCTTACCCCATCCAAGTTTAACCCTCTAATAAAAAACAAAAAAAAAATCCAAAGAGCCAGCCTGTTTTCTGACTCCAGATGCAAGCAAGGAGTGTGATTGAGGGCAGTGTGAGCAGGTGAACCACTTCTTCCAGCAACCCTTAAGGGGGCATTGGCTACACATAGTTCCATAGTTAATCAGACTGAAAAAACACATAGGTCCATCCAGTTCAACCAATAAAAAAAAAAAAAATCATACAATTCCATATACACAATCCTATACCCACAGTTGATCCAGAGGAAGGCGAAAAAACCCCAGCAAAGCATGATCCATTTTGCTACAGCGGGGAATAAATCCTTCCTGATCCCCAAGAGGCAATCTGCTTTTCCCTGGATCAACTTTACCTAAACATGTCAGTACCCAGTAATATTATGTACATTAAGGTAAGAACTTAAAGCAATCTACTGAGCTGGCCAGAACCACCTCTGGAGGGAGTCTATTCCACATTTTCACAGCTCTTACTGTGAAGAAACCTTTCCGTATTTGGAGACCAAATCTTTTTTCCTCTACACGTAAAGAGCGCCCCCTTGTCCTCTGTGATGACCTTAAAGTGAATAACTCAACACCAAGTTCGCTATATGGACCACTTATGTATTTGTACATGTTGAACATATCCCCCCTAAACTCCTCTTCTCAAGAGAGAATAAATTCAGTTCCTTCAATCTTTCCTCATAGCTGAGCTCCTCCATGCCTCTTATCAGTTTGGTTGCCCTGCTCTGCACTTTCTCCAGTTCCCCAATATCCTTTTTGAGAACTGGTGCCCAAAACCGAACTACATATTCCTGCATATTACTAATGATTTGTACAGGGGCAAAATTATATCTCTCTCTGGAGTCCATACCTCTCTTAATACAAGAAAGGAATTTGCTCGTTTTGGAAACCACAGCTTGGCATGGTATGCTATTATTGAGCTTATGATCTACCAAAAATACATACCTACAGAGATGTTAACCCAGGCAAAATAGTAATGGGATGACAGTGGAGTGGTGTGTTATATATGCCTGTTGCACTACCATGTGAATGTCATTATTTTATGAATAATATTATATATAATTTATATAGCACCAACATTTTACACAGCATTTTACAACATGAGGGCAGGCAGTACAGTTACAATACAATTTAATACAGGAGGAATCAGAGGACCCTGCTCCTAAGAGCTTACAATCTAAAATTGAGAGTTCAAGGGATACAAAAGGTAATAGCTGTGGGGGATGAGCTGATAGAGAAAATAAAAGTACAGTTGTTACATGGAGGCAGGATAGGCTTCTCTAAAGAGTGTTTTCAGGGATCGCCTAAAAGTTCACAGAGTAGGAGATAGTTGGACAAATCAGGATCTTCCTTTTAGAGGATGGGAGAGGCTCAGGAGAAGCCCTGGAGGTGAGAATGGGAGGAGGTGACAAGGGAGCTAGAGAGCAGAAAGTCTTGGCAGGAATGAAGAGAATAATTTGGTTGATATTTTGAAATCAGGTTAGTTATGGAGCTGGAGGCAGAGTTGTAGATGACATTATAAGTTGTTAGTATGTTTAAACTACTTTCTTTGGGTGTGCGGAAGCCAGTGGAGGGATTGCCAGAGAGGGATGGAGGACACTGAGCAGTTGGTAAGGTTGAGAAGCTGGCGGCAGCATTCATGATGGACTAAAGAGGGGGTAGCCTATGTTAAGATAATCCAATTAGGAGAGAGTTGTAGTAGTCAAGGCTACTGGCTGTGGGGCCGAACGGAGAGTTCAGAGCACAGGATTACACCTAGCACCCTGGCATGTGGCGATGTGTTGATGGTTGGGCAATCAATCTTGACAGAGAAGTCAGGGGAAGGGGAACGCGGGGGGAGGAAAAATTATGAGCTTGGTTTTGGATAGATCGAGTTTGAGGAAGTGGTGTGACATCTACACTAATATGGTTATCAGTAAATTAGTGATGTGTGAGGAGACTGATGGAGTGAGCTAAGATGTAGAGAGATAGGTTTGGGTGTCATCAGTGTAGAAATGGTATTGAAAGCCATGGGAGGCTATTAGCTGACCCAGGGAGGAGGTGTAGAACAGAACCTTGGTGGATCCCAATGGAAAAAAGAAGAGGAGAGGAGGGGGTAGAATTGTAAGTGATACTGAAGGTGCAGAGGGAGAATACAAGGTCAAGGGTGTTGCCATCAGATTGAGTAGAATCATGTATCCATTGCTTCACGCCAAAAGAGGAGGCTAGACTGAGAAGTTTAGAAGTAGCAGGAGTGTTGTTAAAGTCACCTAGAATGATTGTGGGAATTTAAGAAGAGAGAAAGTAGGGTAGCCAGGCAGAGAAGTCATCAAGGAAGGCTACTACTGGTCCAGGCAGCCTGTAGATCACAGCAATTCTCAAAGAAACTGAAGAAAATAGATGAGAACAGTGTGCCTCAAATGAGGAGAGGAACGAGTGGGAGGTGTGTGGGGAACCTAAAAGGGGATAGAAGGATTCCAATTCCACCTCACTTCCATCCACTGGGTGTGAGTGAGTCCAGAAAAGACCACCATGGGGTAGGACAACAGGGGTAGCAGAATGTGATTCTTGAAGCCAGGTTTCAGTAACAGCAAGTAAATTAAAAGCATTAGTAAATAAAAGGTTGTGGACAGAGGTGAGTTTGTTACAGACAGAGCGGGCATTCCAAGAGGTGCATGAGAAGGGGAGGCTGTTTTTGGGAAGAGGGATAGAAACTAAATTCTGTCGTTGGCTACCAGAGGGTGTGGGATGAGTGTGTTGGCCACAATTAATAGATGAAGGCCAGGGTTTGAGCATATGCTCAATCATATTTACTCCTCTACTTGAAGGACAAACAAACCTCCCAATTGTGTATTATACACCACTAAATCTGTTATATTTGTGTAACTGTTGCCACCATAAACAATACAAATGTCAAATAATAGAAGCCCCAAAAAGATTATTTTTTGTTAAGTAGCACTGTAACTTACACCCTTCCACAAATTAAATTGATTTTAAAGTCTTGTTTTCTAAAAAAAAAAAAAAAAAATAACAAACATGTTATACTTACCTCCTCTGTGCAGTTGGTTTTGCACAGAGGAGCATAAATCCTCATCTTCTCAGGTCCCTCTTTGCTGCTCCTGGCCCATCCCTCCTTTTGAGTTCCCCCACAGCAAGCAACTTTCTATGGTGGTACCTGAGCCCAGTCAGAGCTCCATGTATCCATTGAGACACAGAGCCCAGACCCAGCCTTGCCCCCTCTCTCCCCTGATTGGCTGACTGACATTAAGATAAAAAAACTTTCTGCCTTTAGAAATCCTTTAATAATTAATATTAACCACTTGCCGACCGTCAATCGGCAATTGACGGCGGCAAGATGGCTCTGTAACGCGGATCGCCGTCATACGACGGCGGCCGCGTGATCGAGCCTAGTGAGCGCCTAACTGCCAGCCGTTCACCAATTATAATTAATAATTTCCTAAAGATTTCCGTCTTTCAAAAAAATAGAATTACAGTCAGTCGGTTAGTCCCCTCTCTCCCCCGTTCCGACCCAGACCCGAGACACAGAGTTACCTATGTACCTCGAGACTGACCCGAGTCCATGGTGGTATCTTTCAACGAACGACACCCCCTTGAGTTTTCCTCCCTACCCGGTCCTCGTCGTTTCTCCCTGGACTCTTCTACTCCTAAATACGAGGAGACACGTTTTGGTTGACGTGTCTCCTCCATTCATATTGTACAAACAATAAAAAAAAAAAAAAAAAATCT
>BLSH010005958.1:1352685-1366778 GCA_018402905.1 Glandirana rugosa | reverse complement strand
TGTCCCTCTAAGCAACAGCTGGTAGCTTTCCCTTTAGAACTAGGAGATGATTTTTGAACAATAATCTGTCACTTACAGCAACAGCTAGAACCTCTCCCTTTAGAACTAGGAGATGATTTTTGAACAATAATCTGTCCCTCTAAGCAACAGCTGGAAGCTCTCCCTTTAGAACTAGGAGACGATTTTTGAACAATAATCTGTCACTTACAGCAACAGCAGTAACCTCTCCCTTTAGAACTAGGAGATGATTTTTTAACAATAATCTGTCCCTCTAAGCAACAGCTGGTAGCTTTCCCTTTAGAACTAGGAGATGATTTTTGAACAATAATCTGTCACTTACAGCAACAGCTAGAACCTCTCCCTTTAGAACTAGGAGATGATTTTTGAACAATAATCTGTCCCTCTAAGCAACAGCTGGAAGCTCCCCCTTTAGAACTAGGAGATGATTTTTGAACAATAATCTGTCCCTCTAAGCAACAGCTGGAAGCTCTCCCTTTAGAACTAGGAGATGCTTTTTGAAAAATAATCTGACACTTACAGAAACAACTAGAACCTCTCCCTTTAGAACTAGGAGATGATATTTGAAAAATAATCTGTCCCTCTAAGCAGAAGCCTCTACCTAGTGCAGTCAGATCGTTCTGTAATGCAGGGTTTGATCTGCAATCTGTCACTCAAAGCAGTAGTATGAGAAATCTCAAATTACTCCACAATCAGATTGTTGTGTACGATCGTAATGATCATTGTGTAATGCAGGGTTTGATCTGCAATCTGTCACTCAAAGCAGCAGTATGTGAAATCTCAAATTACTCCACAATCAGATCGTTGTGTAATGCAGGCTGAGGTCTGCAATCTGCCCCTCAGAGCAACAGTAGTAGTAATCTCAGGATGCAGGATCAGATGTTAAAATGTCTGCAATCTGTCCCTCACAAAAACGCTGGCAGCTTCCTCTCCCTATACTAGTCAGAGTCTCAGAGAGCATGTGACTGCAGCATCAAGTGACTCCAGCTTATAAAGAGGCTGGGTCACGTGACGAACTGGCCATTCACAGCCATGCCATTATTAGGCATGGCTGTGATGGCTTCTAAGGGCCAACCAGTGAAGCGCTTGTTGATTGGCTGCCCTGCAGCTATTCAACATGCGTGATCAACTACCAGAACCCAGAACCCGAACCCGAACGTTTTTTGAAATGTCCGTGTTCGGGTCCGGGTCCCGGACACCCCAAAGTTCGGTATGGACCCGAACGTTACAGTCCGGGTTCGCTCAACACTATATATGAGGCATCAATAAATATACTAAAGGTGGCTTGTACTTGGACTTCCATAGCCTATGGAAATGAATGGGACCACTCACATGGTCTGGGGTGAATTTGATAAGAGAATCTTGCTAGATCAAGGACAGGGGCCTATAAGACTGAAAAGGAGTATGGGCACAGTGAGGAGCAGCTACTATTTAAGTCAGGTATGTAAAGTAGAGGGCTTTCTTCTCCTCTGTCCTTGTCTGCAGATATAGTATAGTATATGAATAACGGCACATTAAAGGCAAAAGTAAGGGTGTCTTATTTCCATGATAAACCTGAATATATTAGAAGGGCTAATGTGGCGGATTCATGAATGATGATTCCGATATGCTCTAAAAGTACATCGATCCATTAAAAAGAAAAGTATATTTCTTATGTATGAGTCAAGATTTCAGAAGATTTTTCTTTTTACATCAGACATCTATATTAAAAATGTAACGTAAGTAATGTAATGATGGGCATACATGGCACGATTATAACAGGCGATGCAACAGGTCCAAGCATAATTTTTTTTTTTTACTTATTTTTGTCCTTCTTCTTCTCAAATAACTTATGTGAGTACTCCTTCCCTTCCTTCGCTTTTCTAGTACAAAACAATATAGGCTTGATCCACTAAAGATATGTAAGGAAAGCGGTTGTATTTAATCTTTTTTTTTCCATGGAATAGTTTCTAAACGTTTGCATGATTCATAATTCACTTGCAATTTTTGGCAAATAAACTTATTAAAAAAATGTGCTACGACATTAAATTATTTATTTTTCTTGCATATACCATACCAATCCTAGCTAGGGAAAAACATAGGGACCACAGGCTCTCCCCTTCTCACTACTTGGTTTTTGGCTGTCAGGTAGGGGTTGTTCCTGACTAGGGACAGTTTTGAGGGTGCAGGGAATGGTCAGATGACCCACTCGTTCCTCCCCTGGGTTCTCTGTGCACAGGTAGGTATCATGCTCAGGAAGATATTGTACTCAGTGGCTTAAGCAATGAATCCCATGGGTTCCCTTTAGAGGATTGTGTCTTTAGAACCGTTTCTTGGTCAGGATTGGACAGAGGCAGCGTAGTATGATGAAGGGAGAGCATGGGAGGAATTTGGTAGCCTAGTGTAACATGACAGTTTGTGGCACATTTAAAGACTTTATAAAGCATGGAAACGTTAATGTCTCTGTTAAAGGCCTGGGTCTATGGGCTTTTATTTGCTTCAGACCTGCTTCTCTCCCCATTCAAGTCTATGAAAATGCAAAAGCAGATAAGCAGGTCAACTATGCCTTCAATGATTTCTGAATGATCTGAAAACTGATGTCAAAAGCACCCTGGATTTGACCATTTAAAGTGGACTATGCTTTAAAGTAATACTAAAGGCTCGATTTTTTTTCAAATAACAAACATGTCATACTTACCTTCCTCTGTGCAGCGGTTTTGCACAGAGTGGCCCTGAACCACCTCTTCTGGGGTCCGCCATCAGCACGCCTGGGCTCCTCCTCTTCTTGAGTGCCCCGTCAGGGAAGCGCTTTCCCTGGGGTCACTCATGCGGGCGAGCTCCCAAGTCCTGCTTCTTCATCCCTTGACACAGACAGCAGGACTCAGCCCCGGCTCCTGTGTCACTGGACTTGATTGACAGCAGCGGGAGCCAATGGCTCCTCTGCTATCAATCTATCCAATGAGGACCAGAGTTTGCGGCTTGAGCTGCTAGGCTCGTCCCTGGCGCAGGAACGATCGGGCTCAGATAAGTAAACAGGGGGTCTGGGGGTTCCCAGCGCGGGAACAATCGGGCTCAGGTAAGTAAACAGGGGGTCTAGGGGCTGAGGTCTGGGGGTTCCCTGCACGGGAACGGTCGGGCTTAGGTAAGTAAACAGGGGGTTTTGGGGGCTGCTGCAAAAGAAAAGGTTTTGCACCTTAATGCATTAAGGTGAAAAACCGTGAGGATTTACAACCCCTTTAACTTTACTTCTTGTCAAAACTAGAGATGGGAACAACCATGACATTCAACTCAATTTTAGTACAGTGTGCAAGAGTTAGAACTTTTAATAGTGCTTTTATTGTTGTCCCAGAGGCAAATGCACCACACCATTTTTGTATAGGCTTCACAGGAACAGGAAAATATCCCCAATGGTGTCACAGATTTAAGCAAAATTATAATGCAATAATATTGCTTGATATGCCATGTTCAAAAAAACATACCATATTGTAGATTGATGACCAAAACACTTAAGTGGCTCATGCTCTTCAAAAGGGTTCAGCACCCCCTGGTCTATTGTAACCTGGATGATGATCATGACAAGCAAACCTCTAATGAGTAATAAAGGGTGGACATCTCCTTCCTCATTCAAGCCACACATATTTGGTACCAAGAACACCCTTTCCTCCAAACCAGCCAACAAATGAGGATGGTACAGGGCAGTGAAAGGTTTTTATTCTTTCTTCATACAAAGGAGGCAACGGCAACACGTCGCATAGAGAAAATCTCTACATGCAGTAATGAGTGCTTCCGATGCTTGATTTTATGTTTGTTATTGCTCTGCTTTTAACTCCTACGTGACCCAGTTCCCACAAATGATGCTTGAATCTGCTGCACGGCTTGTTTTAATCAAGGCATATACTGTATGCCCAATGTTACATTTTTTCTGTTATACTTTTAATGCAGACTTCAGATGTAAAAATAAAAATTTTCTGCAATTCTAATTACATAAAAATACTCAGTTAAAGAAAACAAAAAACTGAAAACTGTACTTATAAAACACTTCGGGGCTCATTTTTTTAAAAAAAGAAAAGCAAAAATTGGAGTTTTTATTCTGTAGTGACAAAATCAAAATACTTAGTTTTTTTTCCACAAAATGAATCATGAATCCTGATAATTGCTATTGCAAACAACTTTTTTTTTTGCTTGTTTTCTTTTCTCCAGTTTTAATGAATCAGGCACATTAGCTCTTTTAACGTATCCAGAGTTTTCAAATGATTAGCTTTTACGTCTGCGTTTACTTTTCCATTATTCATATTCAGCCTGTCTGCACTGTAACAACAGACAAAGAGTAAGAACAAGAAAGCCATCTAACACGCACAACTGTTTAATTCTTTATCTATTTTGTGAGGGACCATAAATGGTGATTTTTTGCTGCACTACAGTCATGTAATCACTGTAGATCACAACTGCTATAAGCATGCTGCACATAGTTTAAACCCTCTTTTTGGTGGAAAGGTTTTGCAGGTCGATATCCAGGGCCTCAGTTGTGTCTGGCAGTGGCGTTTCCTATTGAGCCACTTGAAGCACTGGACAGCTCCCTGCCCGATCTCTTGGTCAGTCTGAATAGATATCCAGTTTCTTGATGAACGCTGAACTCTTTGCTCCTTTCCCAAACTTCCAATTTAAGACATATCTCTGCACTTCCTGTTTTCCAGTTTATTGTGCTTTATTCAGTATCTTGCTCTTTTTTGCTACTGTTACACTATAAGGGAGACTTATTAACACTGGAGCACTCAGAATCTGGTGCAGCTGTGCATGTAGCCAATCAGCTTCTAACTTCAGCTTGTTCAATTAAGCCTTGACAATAAAATCTGGAAGCTGATTGGTTTCTATGCAGAGCTGTACCAGATTTTGCACATTCCTGTTTTTTTTAAAGATATATTTATTGCATTTCCAAAAAAAAGAGAAAAACAAAACATACAGCATTACCTAGCTTAATATATACCCACAACTGTGTACATACAAAATAAACATTCTTTTTACAGATTTGTCACACGTCTCATGTGGTTATTAGTCATGCAATGTAATACTATTCAATACAATAATACAGGCCAGTTTAATAGTATAAATATATTGTATTGGTATGGGTGTCTAGTGGGCCATCCACTTATGGTAAAACTGGACATAGAGTGAGGGGTTGGCCAGTCATCCGCCCCATATTTTATGAAATGTTTTACTTCTCTTTATGATATCAAAAGTAAGCTTATATAAGGGCAGAGAATCATTTACCAGTTTCAACCACAGGGTTTGTGTTGGAATTGCTGATCCTTTCCATGTCAGCAGAAGGGAATTCTTTGCATAAAAGTAAAGGATGCGAAGCAGTCTCTTGGCCTGGGATGAGATAGATGGGTCCAAAAATGGCCAAAAGACAGTTCTTGGGGTTTATAATATTTTGGAGGCCCAACGCTGAGGAAATGAAAGAGCCTATGTTCACCCACAAGTCCCGAACTATGGGACAGGTCCAGAAACAATGTAAGAAGTCAACACTTTGGCCACATCCTATAAAAGAGTCAGCATCTTATACATTCTAGCTAAAGTAAGATGAGAGTGGTGAAAGATCTTAAGCTGAATAACCCTATCCCTTGAGGAAATGACAGAAGTCTTAAACGTGTCGCTAAACTCAGACCACTCTTCTTCCATAAATGGTATATCCAAGAAGGACCATTTTGCCTGTGCATTCCTAAATCTATGGTTAGTTTCAGTCAGAAAGGTGGAATAATAACTAGAAATAAGCTTTGTAGGTCTGGGTTTCTTAACACCTTTTCCAGGGTGGGCATCTGGATAGGATTGTCTAGAGATCCGAATTGTGTGCGTATAGCATGTCTAAGCTGGTAATAATAGAATAAGTAAGTGCGCGGCAGGTCAAAGTCTATACACATTTTATAGAAGGTCTTAAAACCTTGCAGAGTATAAATGTGGTATAAATATTTGACTCTTTTAGAGGACCATCTCAGTGGGTCAGGCAGGGAATATAGCTCTTGAAGGGTAGGGTTGAACCATAGAGGAGTATTGGGAGATGTTGACCCAAAGTCTTTAGAAGTCTTTGTGACTATTGATTGCAGTAGGGAGAGAGAGGTGCGTATAGCACGTTCCAGTTTTAGTAAATTTTCCCCATGTTTCTTTTCACTGCTGCTTGTGTACCAACTCTTAGCTGCTGATTCACCAATTACTCTTCATTGTTCTAAACTCAAACACGATACCTTTGGCTACAGACTTTGGCTTGATCTCCAGCTACGCTTCTGCTTGCTCCTATACTACTACTAACTTGTGTACTGAACCTGGCCTGCTAAGAACCCGGAACTTCAAGCTTGACCCAAAATTGTGGCATATTGGGGTTGATTTACTGAAATTGGAGAGTGCAAAATCTGGTGCAGCTCTGCATGGTAGCCAATCAGCTTCAAAATTCAGCTTGTTCGATTAGGTTTGACAAAAATCCTGGAAGCTGATTGGTTTCTATGCAGAGCTGCACCAGATTTTGCACTCTCCAGTTTTAGCAAATCAACCTTACTGCCACAATGATGTTCTTCAGCATTTTAAAGCTTGCAGGTATATGAGAAGATCAAGCCTAGTTGATCTTTCCTGATGCTTATGGTGACCAGAAAAAAAGAGTAACCGGTTATGGTGTGAGCAAATACCCAAACTTTAGACGCACTGAAATTTTAGATAAGCAACAAAAATATGAGATTATGACTTTTTTCCATTTGAAGAACGCATAAAATCTCTATACTGTACAGTAGCTATTTTCCGTAGCTCTGTTTATCTCGGCAGTACCACCTCCCGAGATCTGGCACAAATTTCTTGGACTCTGAGCACCAGGCTGCTGCATACAATGCACAGATGCCGACCCCAAAATCACACTTATGGCTGGGGAATTGCAGCCAGAAGCCACAAACAAGCTTTTTTAATGAGCAGAGAGAGATAATGAAAATAATAATTTAAAAAAAAATGTTTCACTTAAATGTTCTATGCAGTTAAATGTGAAAAAAAAATATTTAAAGAAGAGAGACAGAAAAAATAATGCATGCAGATATTGTTTAGTTGGGAACTCCATTGCAGCAAGACCAAAGTCTTCATCCCAGAGCCACTGAGAATATACAGGAGTCTTAGTTGGAATTCCAATGATACAAAAACTACACTTTTCTGACAAGCTGGAGACCTCATTATAAGCTCACATGGCAAATAGCACCATCTGTAAAAATGGAAGGGTAACAACTTCAGGCGCCCAGTGATATTTTGATATTTCAAATTGGACACATGCTGCTTCTTCAGTGTTTATTCTAAGATTTTTTTTAAGAAGAACTCCAGCCCAAAATAAGATGAAGTGAAAAAAGATAAAATGAATAGCCCATAAAAAATAGCCAATAAAATATAAAATACCAAAACCAACTTTTGTTGCAATATTCACCTTCAAAGCAGAGTTTTCCCCCACAGTTCATTATTTTCTCCATTATATGTCCTCAGTCTGATGTCGTTCAACCCATCTACTCTGAGCCCAGGTCGTCTTAGTCCTGCTCCAGCCAGTGAAAAGAGAAGTAGCAAAGCGATGAGCTCATCTCTCTATCACTCTGCTTTCTCTTTTAATAAGCATGCTATGTGTGTCGGCACATAGACTGATTGGGGCTGGAAAAGGCTGATACTAGGTGAAATGTAGATGCTGCTTGTATTTAAAAATACATTTAAGGATGCATTTCCAGGAAATAGACACAAGATCATTTAATGGTAAATTAACTCGATACTAAAGTCTACATTTTTTTCATTTAAAAATAACAAACATGGTCTACTTACCTGCTCTGTGTAATGGTTTTACACACAGCAGCCCAGATCCTGCTCTTTTCAGGTCCCTAGCCAGCGCTCCTTGCCCCTCCCTCCTGCTGAGTGTCCCCACAGCAAGCAGCTTGCTACGGGGGCACCTGAGCCGAGCCACTGCTCGGTGTGTCCATTCAGACACAAAGCTGTGGTTCGGCCCTACCTCCTCATTGGCTCACTGACTTTGATTGACAACAGCGGGAGCCAATGTCACCCCGCTACTGTCCAAGTCACCGAGGAGGGAGAGTCCCGGGCAGCTCTCATCACCGGATCAAAATGGGCTCAGGTAAGTATTGGGGGGGGGGGGTGAGGGGGGAGCTGCTGCACACAGAAGTTTTTTTTTATCTTAATGCATAGAATGCATTAAGATAAAAAACCTTCTGACTTTACAACCACTTTAAAGTAAATGGTATATGCATGAATGAGCAGATCTGGAGGTAGATTCGGACACAGTCTGCTAGGTAGTAAAATCACTATGCCAAAGTAATCTAGCTTAGAGTTCTGTACCACTATCAGGGGCGGCCCGTGCATTCAGGGCGCACGGGCGCTGCCCCTCCTAACACCTCCGCCACCTCCTATCCATGCGCCCGGACCCTTTCAGGGCGTCGGACGCATGGATTACAATTGCGGAATTAGGTGGGGGGTGTGTATTTTGAAGCACATGATTAGAGCCAGAGACTCTAATTGGCTTCAAAATAGGGTGGGCTCGGGGCGTACCCAATTGGCTGAAACTCCTAGGTGATCCTATTAGATGCCTAGGAGAATAAGGGAGGAGTCACCCGCCGTTAATAAAAGATGGAGCCTGCAACCTGTGAAGCCTGCTGATGCACCGGAGTCCGCCGCTGCCAGCCCACAAAAGTGTCTTTACCGACTACCGGGGCTTAGCCATTGGATATGAGGATGGCAGCTGGTGGAGCTTTTCCATGAAATCAGGGAAAGTCAAATTCCAGTAATATGTTGAAACTAAGCTACACCTTTTTTATCAGTTATTTTATTAGGCTGCAATACTTTTTCTTTTTTCGTGGAAAATGAACACTGACACTTATTCAGGTGAAGCAAATTATTTTCAGCTGAAAAAATATAAAATAGTGAATTGATAAATAGGTCCTCAAGACTCCTTAGTAATTGAATATAGTGCCGTGAGATAAAAAAAAAATGGTATCCCAGTGCTGCTTGCTATGTTAATTAAAGTGGAATTCCAGGCTGAATACACAGATGAGATACATACAAGGGAGCTTTTTTATCTGTCAAACTTACTTGCTCCTTTTAGTCTGTTAAATATGAAAACATTTTGATATATCATTTCAATAATTGCAAACAAAAAGTGTTGATTCTTCCAGAAATCCAGTGAACTTGTAACTTCCTGTGTCTCTGCTGAATGTTATCCATTAGCTTTGTTCCCAGCTCTCTTTGTGGACTACAAAACATCTCCTTCCACTGTTATGAAGATGTGGGGGAGGAACTCTGCAGTCCTAAAATAATTCCCCTGTTAGGGTAACAATGCTTCTCCTCTATAAAGACATAATGCTAAGTGAGCATTATCACCCTAGGACAGGAAGAGTGTTACTAGCCTAATCATCTGGTAAAAATACAGAAAGGGAAAGAATACAGTGCTGTCCTCTCTCTACCCCTGCTTGCCTACCTTTAGGCAGGTGCAGTCTGTTTTCTCCACTGTAGGTGGCAGTGCAGAGAGGAAGTCAGGAGGAATATGGTTCCTCAATGGTTTCCTGGGTCACTGGAGCAGCGATCCGGTAGGATGCTGACAGCCCAAGTGACTTTGGCAGCCATCATGGGTCAGGTAGAGTCAATTTAAGATCCTGGCTCCTGGTTGTAGCGGGCATTTAGCGTGTGAATAGTGTAGGAACAGGCCACCCATCTGTCAGGGACAGTATTAGCGGCAGTGGAAAGTTCCAGATAATTAGGGACAGCATGAGGATCCGCCACTCTTCCTGCAAACCTCCCCACTTGGACCGGCCAGGCCACATTCCACCTCCCAAGACAGATGCTGTCAGTTTGGCTGAGACCTGCTCCTCTACACACTGCTGTCTTCCGCAAGTGTTCCTGGTTGGGCTCCCTTCTGCCGGGCTTGTTGTGAACTGTTTTCTTTGACTTCAATACAAGTTCTTTCAATTGCATCTGGACTAAGTGTGTGTTATTGCCGCTGCACCACGCTGCTCCCACCCACCCACATGCTGGACAGTGAAAGAACTGCAGTAATTCATGTCAACATATTAGTGTACAGCATTCTGATCCCCAATCCTGCCTCTCCCCCTCCTAGTCTATATAAAAAATTACAAAAGGCTTCCACTAGTTATGGTACATTTAATAAAATACATTAAAAAATGTACTAACGAATATACAGCTGTATTACTGTGCGTTGCTTATGTCTGTCACATAAACATGTGCCCAGGGCACACCCTAATCACTATGTGCGGTGCCAATTCTCCCTACTACCCAGAATTCCCCCGCGTTGCCCTCCCCCCAACCCGCAGTGCTGCTGGCTTCCCTCCTCTCCCCCCAGCTGCTGCGGGGGATGCTTCAGGATGGAGAGTGGGGGAAGGGGCTAGTACATATGTAATTTACCAGCTCCTTCCTTTATAAAATAACACAGTGAATACACATACTCACTGTGTTCATTCATAACTGAAGTGTAGTAAACTGAGTTTACTATGCTTCAGTTTGTGAATGAGCAGGAAGCCTCTCAGCACAGAGCATTTCCCATTCATTCACTGCCCTGAGCAGCTGAGGCTGCAGAGAAAGGCATGTGTGTGTGTGAGCTTTGGGGGGTGCACACCCTTAATGCAATAGGCTGCGCACACCTATGGTCTGCCAATAGTTCAGCTTTGATCTAGAGGCTTATTGTTTCATTTTAGGATTTCTTTTCCTTATAATACTTTATATGAACTAAAAAATGAAAATAAATAATGAATAAAATATTAAATAAAAAAAAAGTCCTTCACTGTTTGCTGTCTCACCTGTCATGCATCAGCTTACCGTTTACTTCGGCTTCTGTATGATCTGTCCAGCTGCAGCCCTGACAAGCTGATACATGACAGGTATACCGCGCCTCCGTACATATTTATGATTGTGATAAAATATTTCCTACTGGATAACAACTGTAATGATGAGGTAGGAGCAGGGAAGTATGACCCATAAGGTATCAGACCCAACTTCTGATCTAGTAATCCGCTATTGTCCGGAGATGAACAGTGGGGGACTTACCTCTACAGATGAGTTTCAGGCTTGCCGCTACCAAGGCTTTGAAGCAAATTCCAAGGGTTCACTGCGTGAAGTCCTGGTGAATTAATATGTACATTTGTCAGACAGAATTCTTTGGAACCATACAAGCCTGACCTGCGCCATCAGGGTTACAATGGTTAATAAAGGGGCATTGTTATGTGCCAGCCCCCACAGTATTGTAACGGTACCCCCCGTAGGGGCTGCTGAGTTTTGTGGTTCACCCGTCAACTCTGCACAGCCTGGCATTCACCTCTCAGACACTCCGAGATATAGAACAGTCCATGTACTTTGTTTTTGTGTTTTTATTGAGAGGATTGAACTTGGAGGGAGTAAGGGAAATATAGGATGCCCAGTAGAATTTGTAGAACTTGCTTGTGACAACTATAAAATCACTATGCTAAAGTAACCTAGCTTAGCGTTCTGTACCACTAGAATGAAATTAACTCATTAGTCAGCAAATTCGGCAATAAACGGTACAAATAACCAATAAATGCAGTGTGATTAAGAATAGTATAACTGCTTTAGGATGCACTTTAGGAGAATGACTAGGAAATGATGCAATACAAAGTACCTCTTAAAATAAGCAATAGGTAAAGGTCTCTGTGGAGTAGCTATGGGAAAGGCAGTCCTTAGTCCTATCCCTTCAGCTGGCTAACATTGGGGCCCACTTCTAACTGTATAGTCAGTTCCTAAAGGGATCAGTCTTTCTAGCAGCATAAATCATAAATAAAGCAGATGGTAAATCATTGCAGGGGCAGCTCACCAGTCCCAGCAATATTGTAGCTGACAATTCAGTCACCTACAGCCATCAGTCCTCCCTCCGCTCTGCACTTAGGTAACTCTGGCCATCAGCACACCAGGACTCAGCACTCTGGACCCCGCTCAGGCCACTGATATGCAGCAAGCGATGGCGCACACTGGACAGTGATGTGCACTTTTCTGGTCTGCCTCACAGCAGGAGGACGTTAATCCCTGTAATGCAGCTTTTTCCCCCTCCCCTCAGCAAACTCTCTCTCTGGGGAATGTAGTTAAAAACTCTCAACTTCCACAGTAGAATCTCTCCTCTGGACTACAGTTCCCACAGTGCAGTGCTGTGTGACTCAGTCTATTGAACTCTTCCTGTTAAGCAGCTCCCACCTCTCACTGAAAACAATAATGTTAGATTCTTCACATGGCCACAGTCTCTGCCTGGTCCCAGGCATTGATGAACACATTCTGCATGAAAGGTACCCACACACGCAGGTCAAGTAGGCCCCATCCACATACTGCACCTGCTGTGTAAAGGTCAACTTATCCTTTAGGGCTCATTGACACTGCCAATTTGGTCCCTACTAGATGTGCAATTCGTTTCCTTCTAAATTAGTTTTTCATCAAAATTCGGATTTTTGTTAATTAGTAAACATCTGAATAACGAAAAACTGTTTCACAAATTTTTCCGAAAGCAAAATTTTGAAACGGAAAAAAAATCGGAAAGAACGAAAATCCGAAATTCGAAAATCCAAAAATTCGAAAGAACGAAAATCCTAAATTCGAAAATCCAAGAATTTAAAAGAATGAAAATCCAAAAGTAAGACCGAAAATCCAACAATTCAAAAGAATGAAAATCTGAAAATTCAAAAGAACGAAATTCCAAAAATAAGAACGAAAATCCGAAAATTCAAAAGAATGAAAATCCGAAAATAGGAACGAAAATCCGAAAATTCAAAATTATGAAAATTCGAAAATAAGAATGAAAATCCGAAAATTTGAAAATCCTAAAGAACAAAAAACATTTGGAAAATTTCTATTATAATTAAATTATTAAGTTTATTATTTTTATCAACCATAACCATTATTATAGTTTTTAATTATTATTTATTATTATTAATAATAATAATAATAATGAAAACTATAGTTTTTATTATATATTATAGGTAGGTATTGGAATTTCCTTGCAAATTTGGCTGTTACTGAATGTAATGAATTATTAACCATTATTATAGTTTTTATTATTATTATTTATTAATAATAAATAATAATAATAAAAACTATAATAATAGTTATAAACTATTAAATGAGTTAGGTATTGGAATTTCCTTTCTCGTTTGCCTGTCTGTTAGTGAGCGTAATGAATATGAATTTATCCAAATTTTCAAAATAAGGAATACAGGAATAGAGTTGAGCGAACTTCTAGAAGTCCGGGTTCTGCTGGTTCGGCCGAACTTCGGGTCCGGACAGAACCCGAACTTTGTCCCGGACCCCGAACCCCATTGAAATCAATGGAGACCCGGACTTTTAGACACAAAAAATGCTGTAAAATAGTCCTGGAAGGTCCTAGAGGTCTGCAAAAGAAAGGAAATGTGGGTAAGGGTGGGACAAGTGACCTACAAAGAAATGGGGACAGGGAAATAACTTTAAATATTAAAAAAAAATAAAAACATAAAAAAATGCAAAAATGGAGATCATCTTCAAAATGGGTCTGAAAAGTATTAATTAACATTAGAGGCCATAGAACTGTTCTAAAATCATCTTCAAACTGTGTCAAAAAAGTATAAATAAGCCGGGCGTACCCATATCACTGTTCTGCAAAATGTGTGTGTCACTTTAAATGAAACTGGGAATCAGTGCACATCTCTTCTGCGCAATTATTTCAAGTCTGTGTGTCACTTTAAATCAAACCGTCAATCATTGCACATCTGTTATTCACACTTCTTTTTAAAGTCTGTGTATCACTTTAAATGAAACCGTCAATCATTGCACATCTGTTATTCACACTTCTTTTTATAGTCTGTGTCACTTTTATTATTGCCGCTGATGATTGCACATCTGCTATTCACACACATCTGTTCTGCACCAGAACAGATGTTCTTCACACATTACATCTGTTCTGCACACATATGAAAATAGTTTAGAACACTTTACCTACTGTGTCTGATATTTTTCTTCACACTTATTGTCTACACGTTACTAACTGCCAAAGTAAATTTCACTATGTGTCTGAAATTTTTCTTCACACTTATTGTCTACACGTT
>BLSH010005958.1:1331554-1344565 GCA_018402905.1 Glandirana rugosa | reverse complement strand
CGTGGTGTATTAAAATATATACAGTCTAGTATATATATATATATATATATATATATATATATATATATATACACACACACAGCGTATTGAGTGTACACTTTATATCAGTGCATTAGCGGGTGTACGTACAATATATAGTACACATGACGTGGTGTCCTAGGGATGTTTACATTCCTTGTGATAGCAATAAAAGTGATCAGATTTTTTTTTTAAAGGAACAGTGTTAAAAAAATAAAATAAAATAAAAATAAAAAAAAATGTAAAGCGCCTCCGTCCCCGCGAGCTCGCGTAGCAAAGAAAATGCATATGTAAGTCACGCCCGCATATGAAAACGGTGTTTAAGCCACACATGTGAGGTATTGCTACGATCGCCAGAGTGTGAGCAGTAATTCTAGCAAAATACCTCCTCTGCACCTCTAACCTGGTAACCGTTAAAATTTTTTAAAGCGTCGCCTATGGAGATTTTTAAGTGCCGGAGTTTGTCGCCATTCCACAAGTGTGCACAATTTTCAACCGTAACATGTATGGTATCTATTTACCTGGCATAACATTCTCTTTCACAATATACAAAAAAATTGGGCTAACTATAATGTCTTATTTTTTAACTTAAAAAAGTGATTTTTTTTCCCAAAAAAATTGGGCTTGAAAGACCACTGCGCAAATACAGTGTGACAAAAAGTATTGCAACGATCACCATTTTATTCTCTAGGGTGTTTGAAAAAAATATGTAATGTTTGGGGGTTCTAAGTAATTTTCTAGCAAAAAAAAATATTTAAACTTGTAAACAACAAGTGTAAAAAAGGACTCCGGGGCTTAAGTGGTTAACCTCCCTGGCGGTATGACTGAGTCTGGAATTTATTGCTGAAAGCGGTAATGGTTTTCTGCATGGAGATATGGCGTTATGTACTATAAGCCTGCAATGGTTAGTATCCCTGGCGGTATGATTATGTCTGATTGTTGGTGCTGAAAGCGGTACAATTATTTTGCATTTATTCAATAATGTAATCAAACCAAAAACGCAGAAATTTGCTCAGTTGCAGAATTGTCGCTGTCGTCACTTTCAGTTTCTGATGATAAATTTCCCCAAAAATCAGTATCACTCAATTCTGCAAATGATTCTTATTTACTATCGCTGTTTTCTAGCTGATAAAAAAACACTTTGGACGCAAAGGGACACTTTTTGGTTGCTATGGACATTCTCATGTTTCCAGGCAGAAAGAATGACATTTATTATATAAAAGTGCATGCAGGGCTCAGGGCAAACCACTAGGGACAAAGGGGATGTGAAATGTTTTCATACAGTAATGTAATCTATAAGATTACAGTGTACTGTATGTATACTGTGTGTTTCACTTTTTGAATTTCCCGCCGGTCTCCGCCCCCGTGCGACGCGACACTCGCAGGGAACGGAGCCCGGAGGCACACAGAGGCATTGGAGCTGCGGACACAGCCCGCAGACACGCTGACACCGCGGGAGGACATCGCTGGATCCAGGGGACAAGGTGAGTAACATTGCCTGGATCCAGCGATGCAAGCCCGAGTGTGGCTCGGGGTTACCGCTTTAGGTACTGAAAATCCACCCCGAGCCACACTCGGGAATACCGCTAAGGAGGTTAAACTAATTTACAACAGTAGGTCCCGTTCCTGCGCCTAACAAGAGTAACTGCAAGGAGTTACAGTGTTCTGGCACCGCCAACACCCAAGGCCCAATTTTTTAGCACCTGTTTGACTGGGGCATGTCATCACAATTTTTAAACTAATTTACAACAGCAGGGCCTGTTCCTGCACCCAACAAGAGTAACTGCAAGGGGTTAAAGTGTTTTGGCACTGCCAACACCCAAGGCCCAATTATTTGGCACCTGTTTGACTGGGGCATGTCATCATAATTTTTAAAATAATTTACAACAGCAGGGCTCGCACCAAAGTTAAAAAAAAAAAAAATTGCGTAGGGTTCCCCTCCAAAGTCCATAACAGACCCTTCGAATCTGGTATGTATTTTAAGGGGAATCCAGCCCAAAATAAAAGTAATTGCATAGGGGTCCCCCCAAAGTGCATACCAGGCCTTCAGGTCTGTTATGGATTTTAAGGGGAACCCCGCACCAAAATTTAACAAAAAATGACGTGGGGGTCCCCCCAAAATCCAAACCAGGTCCTCCATGTCTGGTATGGATTTTAAGGGGAACCCCATGCCAAACTTTAAAAAAACAATGATGTGGGGGTCCCCCCCAAATCCAAACCAAGCCCTTATCCGGGCACACAGCCCTGGCATGGCAGGAGGGGGTGGGGATGAGTGAGTGCCCCCCTCCAAATCATACCAGGCCACATCCCTTCAACATGGGTAGGATGCTTTGAGGTCACCCCCAAAGCACCTTGTCCCCATGTTGATGGGGAGAAGGGCCTCATCCCCACAACCCTTGCTGGTGGTTGTGGGGGACTGTGGGCAGGGGGCTTATCCAAATCTGGAAGCCCCCTTTAATAAGGGGGCCCCCAGATCCCAACCCCCCATGTGAATAGGTATGGGGTACTTGTATCCCTACCCATTCACCAAAAAAGGAGTAAAGTGGTACAAAAAAACAAGAGGCAGTTTTTGACAAGTCCTTTATTGTGTAAAATAGCTCTTCTTTTTTCTTCTTTCTTCCTCCATCTTCTCCTGCCCCGGTCCTTCTTCTGGTCTTCTGCTTCTTCTTTCAGTTTTCTTCCATTCTTTCTTCGTCTTCAGTCTATATCTTCTTCCTTCTTTTTTCCCTGCCCCACGAGCTGACTACCAACTGCCTCATCAGTGACTAGGGATGGCCCCGAACGGACCCCTGTTCAGTTCACCCCAGTACTTTTGAACACCGCAAAAGTTTGGACCCGAATAACGAACCCCATTAACGTCAATGGGACCCGAACTTCAAAAATCATAAGTGCCCATTTTGAAGACTTATATGCAAGTAATTGTGCATACAATGGGTATAGGGGTCTGGGTCCTGCCCTGGGGAACATGTATCAATAAAAAAAAAGTTTTTGAAAAACGTCATTTTTAAATGAGCAGCGATTTATGGATTTTTAAAGTGAAACATAAAAATGAAAAATTCCTTCCAATATAGTGCCTGGCGGTCCCCTTAGTCTACCTGTAAAGCAGCAGATCTGTTATAAAGCCAAAACATTACATTTTCCCTTCAAGCTGCGTTTATTTTGCTCAGCAACAGCTAGGGAGCCAGTGTGTATGATGAGGCCACAATGTAGTGCACTGGGAACAAGATTAGAGATTTTTTGGATAAATTCTGGTGTCACTTTGACTGTGTATAGCAGTAATGAGTGTGGAAAAATTGGGCTTTGTGTGTCTGTGGTGCCTTCACAAGAAAACTCTATTGAGGTGCTCTTCATGAAAGCAAGAATTGGCCTTTCTATAAAAAAAATTGCAATGATATGCACCTGTCAAACAGGTGCAGAAAAATTGGTCTTTGGGTGTCGGTGGCGCCTTCCCACCGTAACCCTATAGATGTGCTCTTGATGAAGGCCAAAAAAATTGCAATGATATGCACCTGTCAAACAGGTGCTGAAAAAATGGTCTTTGGGTGTTAATTGTGCCCATTAAACCAATGCCAAAAACATTGTTCCAGATGTAATTATTGAACACCCTCAAAGCTAGGCAGCCTCGAAGAAGGAGGGAATTGGAGTGGGAGCTATGGCGCTAGTGTGTTGGAATAGGTAAAAAAAATTGATGTATGGTGAATGGAGGCAGCTCCTCAAAAAAGATTAGGTCCTGGTAACCTAATGACAACTGTAGAGGAGAGGAGGGTAAGAGGGCACCAGCCTGGTCCAGCCTCAAAGTCTTGCAGAGATTCCACATCCCAAAAAACTCAATCTGTGACATCAGCATCAGGGGCTCCATAGCTGGTAATCCATGACTGATTCATTTTTATGAAAGTCAAACGGTCCACGGAGTCTGTGGACGGATGCGTTCTATGATCAGTCAACCTCCTGCAGCACTGAATGCCCGTTCTGAAAGCAAACTGGATGCAGGGCAGCCCAACAATTAAATAGCATACTGGGCAAGTTCTGGTCAGTGGTCTATTCTCATGACCCAGTAAGCCAGTGGATCCTCAGCTGGAAAGCTCTCCATCTCTGTTTTGGCCCCGAGGTAATCATCCACCATGTGATGCAGATGCTGCCGATGGAATGTGGAAGCTGACAGACCTGGGCGGCGAGGAAAAAAAATTACGAAATTCCTCACTGAGGCGGACGCCTTCTCCAACGCTCCTCTCTTGACCAACAGTAGACTCAAAAGAACGTTTTCCACGAAACTGTAACCTACTGGAGTTGGGAAAAACGTTCAATAAAATCCTCTTTAAAGTGTCCTCAAGTGGTTTTATCTTCTGCACTCTCTGTGGGGACGAGATGAGTTCCGAGACCTACCCCTTATAACGGTGGTCAAGGAGGGTGGCCAACCAGTAATGGTCATTCTCCTTTATGCCACATATTTTTGGGTCCTTTCAAAGCCTTTAAAGCATGAGGTTACCCATACGCCTCAAATTTGCTGAGGTTTGAGAAGCAGACTCCTCGGGATCACTCAGGATGACAGCATCTGGAACTTACTCCTCCCAGCCATGTACTACTCCCAAGGTTCCTGGGGTTGGAAAGCCATCACTTACTGATTGACGCATGTCTTCTTCAAAGCCTGCGAAAGTGCCAGAATCCTCCTCATCTTCCTCCCCTCTCTCCTCCTGTGTGTTCTGTGACATAGGAATGATGGTGTCTGGATAAAGTGGGCCTTGAGAGGAATAGAAGTCCTCCTCTTTCTCCTGCTGCTCTGCCTCCAGTGCCCTGTGGCAGTAATGCACTTAGAACTATATGGCGTTAAACTGGCAGTAACACACTTAGAACTATATGGCGTTAAACTGGCAGTAATGTACACAGAAGTAACTGGTGTTAAACTGGCAGTAACGCACTTAGAACTATTTGGCGTTAAACTGGCAGTAATGCACACAGAAGTAAATGGCATTAAACTGGCAGTAACGCACTTAGAACTATATGGCGTTAAATTGGCAGTAATGCACACCGAAGAAAATGGCGTTAAACTGGCAGTAAAGCACTTAGAACGATATGAAATTAAACTGGCAGTAAGGCACTTAGAACTATATGGTGTTAAACTGGCAGAAACGGACACAGAAGTAAATGGCATTAAACAGGCAGTAACAAACTTAGAACTATATGACGTTGAACTGGCAGTGACGCATACAGAAGTAAATGGCATTAAACTGGCAGTAACACACTTAGACCTATATGGCGTTTAACTGGCAGTAATGCACTTAGAACTATATGACACTAAACTGGCAGTAATGCACACAGAAATAAATGGCGTTAAACTGGCAGTAACACACTTAGAACTATATGGCGTTAAACTGGCAGTAACGCACACAGAAGTAAATGGTGTTAAACTGGCAGTAACGCCCTTAAAACTATATGGCGTCAAACTAGCAGTAACGCACACAGAAGTAAATGGTGTTAAACTGGCAGTAACGCACTTAGAACTATATGTCGTTAAACTGGCAGTAACACACACAGAAGTAAATGGCGTTATGGCAGTAACACACTTAGAACTATATGGCGTTAAACTGGTAGCAATGCACACAGAAATAAATGGCAATAAACTGGCAGTAATGCACTTAGAACTATATGGCGTTAAACTGGCAGTAACACACTTAGAACTATATGGCGTTAAACTGGCAGTAACGTACACAGAAGTAACTCGTGTTAAACTGGCAGTAACGCACTTAGAACTATTTGCCATTAAACTGGCAGTAATGCACACAGAAGTAAATGGCGTTAAGCTGGCAGTAACGCACTTAGAACTATATGGCGTTAAATTGGCAGTAACGCACACAGAAGAAAATGGCGTTAAACTGGCAGTAAAGCACTCAGAACGATATGACATTAAACTGGCAGTAAGGCACTTAGAACTATATGGTGTTAAACTGGCAGAAACGGACACAGAAGTAAATGGTGTTAAACTGGCAGTAACACACTTAGACCTATATGGCATTAAACTGGCAGTAACGCACTTAGAACTATATGGCATTAAACTGGCAGTAATGCACACAGAAGTAAATGGCGTTAAACTGGCAGTAACGCACACAGAAGTAAATGGCGTTAAACTGGCAATAACGCACTTAGAACTATATGCCGTTAAACTGGCAGTAACGCACACAGAAGTAAATGGCGTTAAACTGGCAGTAACACACTTAGAACTATATGGCATTAAACTGGTAGTAACACACACAGAAATAAATGGTGTTAAACTGGCAGTAATGCACTTAGAACTATATGGTGTTAAACTGACAGTAACACACTTAGAACTATATGGCATTAAACTGGCAGTAACATACACAGAAGTAACTGGTGTTAAACTGGCAGTAACGCACTTAGAACTATTTGGCGTTAAACTGGCAGTAATGCACACAGAAGTAAATTGTGTTAAACTATATGACGTTAAATTGGCAGTAACACACACAGAAGAAAATGGCATTAAACTGGCAGTAAAGCACTTAGAACGATATGACATTAAACTGGCAGTAAGGCACTTAGAACTATATGGTGTTAAACTGGCAGTAACGCACACAGAAGTAAATGGCTTTAAACTGGCAGTAACACACTTAGAACTATATGGCGATAAACTGGCAGTAACGCACACAGACGTAAATGGCGTTAATCTTGCAGTAACGCAATCAAATAGATGGTGTTCAACCGCCACTACACTGACGCTATCTGAACTGTCCCTACCCTAGCTATACACTAATGTAAAGATTAAACTGGCAGTAAGGCACTTAGAACTATATGGTGTTAAACTGGCAGAAACGGACACAGAAGTAAATGGTGTTAAACTGGCAGTGACGCACACAGAAGTAAATGGCGTTAAACTGGCAGTAACACACTTAGACCTATATGGCATTAAACTGGCAGTAACGCACTTAGAACTATATGGCATTAAACTGGCAGTAATGCACACAGAAGTAAATGGCGTTAAACTGGCAGTAACGCACACAGAAGTAAATGGCGTTAAACTGGCAATAACGCACTTAGAACTATATGCCGTTAAACTGGCAGTAACGCACACAGAAGTAAATGGCGTTAAACTGGCAGTAACACACTTAGAACTATATGGCATTAAACTGGTAGTAACACACACAGAAATAAATGGTGTTAAACTGGCAGTAATGCACTTAGAACTATATGGTGTTAAACTGACAGTAACACACTTAGAACTATATGGCATTAAACTGGCAGTAACATACACAGAAGTAACTGGTGTTAAACAGGCAGTAACGCACTTAGAACTATTTGGCGTTAAACTGGCAGTAATGCACACAGAAGTAAATTGTGTTAAACTATATGACGTTAAATTGGCAGTAACACACACAGAAGAAAATGGCATTAAACTGGCAGTAAAGCACTTAGAACGATATGACATTAAACTGGCAGTAAGGCACTTAGAACTATATGGTGTTAAACTGGCAGTAACGCACACAGAAGTAAATGGCTTTAAACTGGCAGTAACACACTTAGAACTATATGGCGATAAACTGGCAGTAACGCACACAGACGTAAATGGCGTTAATCTTGCAGTAACGCAATCAAATAGATGGTGTTCAACCGCCACTACACTGACGCTATCTGAACTGTCCCTACCCTAGCTATACACTAATGTAAAGATTACTGACACGGTCTCACTACACTACACTGGAACTATCTGCGCTGTCCCTACTCTAGCTATACACTAATGTAAAGATTACTGACACTGTCTCACTACACTGAAACTATCTGAGCTGTCCGTACTCTAGCTGCACAATTTGTAAAGCTGAATGGTCCTCTTCACTACACTCACACTATCCCTAGACTGACACTAAACTAATATTTTACACTGACAATTGAAGCAAAATAGCACAGTATAGCACACTAACTAACTACACTGTAATAGCACTGAACAGAGCCCTGTTCTATCTCTCTCCAGCCAAAATCACACTGAAAATGGCTGCCATTGAAAGAATACTTTGATACTGTGGGACGTGAATGAGCCATGATTGGAAAAAGTCATAATGACAGTGTCCAATCATGACTCTGACAGTGATCTGTGCCCTGATTGGCTGACGCTTTCACTGCTTCAGCCAATCAGGGCTTCTAATGCATTGTTCAGTGCCGAATTGCATTTTGGTCGGTTCGGGTGATAGAACAAACGGTCGAACGTCCCGTGTGTTCGGTTGTTCGCTGAACAACCGAACAGCGAAAGTTCAGCCCGAACTTATGCTCGGACCGAACTGTTCGCCCATCCCTATCAGTGAGGACAGACGGTGAGGTTCTTATCACATGTGAATGGCTCATCATTCATGATGCATGCAGCATTTGATCCTTTGCTTCCATCCCTTAGAGGCAGCAGTTTGCAGAGTAGGAGTACAGTGAGGAAAGTTGGGATGTTGGCAGTAAGGTGGAGGAAGAGGAAATGGGGCATGCTTCAAGAGAAACAGTTCACCCCTTCCAATCCTAGGAAGTAGTACATAAGTGGGATGAGATGGTTAAGTTATTAAGTTAAGTTATTAAGTTAAGTTGTTATGTGTTGTCCTCAGTGACACAAGGACTCAGGGTTCCCTGCTGCAGCCAGTTTGCAGAAAATTTTTAATGTTCAAATGCCTGCGCATGGACCGCAGGATTCGGGTTATCAAAGAGAGGAACCGCTAGTGAAAAGCCACCATATTAGACCCCTCGTATAAGGATAAAATTGCCAATCTGCTGCAATAATTTCTTTACAATAGCTTGTCTATTAGCCTTGAAAATTGCCAAAATTTACCATTAAGATTCTGCCCCCATAGAATTAATTCTTAATGGCAGCCTAAGACATCTGCAAATCCACGGGTTTTCACATGTGCCAAACAGCATTCTTTCCCCATGTTTCTTGTGGGTAGGGCAGATTATTGTTATGAGTGGGCTGTCCTACACAAGACGTGTGGAACCAGGCCTTAGTAAATTTGGCACTGTTGCAATGCTTCTTAGATAACATTAACAGCTCACTTAATGATTTTACATGTTGCCTCAATTTGATTTTCTTTTTTTTAAGAACCCTATTTATAAAGCTAATTAGCAGCAATGGTTTACTTACATTTGCTTGGTGAAGCCCACGGGCATAAACTATGCCACTCTAATAGCCAGGTACATTTTTTAATTTGAGTGGTGTTTTCTTTTGTTTATTTTAATATGCCTGAGTGCAGAAGTGGATCCAGAACAGAACCGAAAAACAGTGGAATAAAACAAGAGTTGCAGCCTAAGGCATAACTATAGGGGATAGAGAGGGTGCATCCATATCCTGGCTCATGAGGTCAGGAGGCCCAAGCAGAGATGCTATTCCAATATGCCAACTGTGTGCTCACATTACTTTATAATAAAAATGCATTTACTTTTTCCTACGCCTACCTTCTTTTCTGTCATCTGCTGCTTGAACCTGGAACAGTCTTGTTAGGCTTATTGAAAGAAAAATGCTATAACGCACTTTCTTAGAAATTAGCAGTGTAAGGGCTGAAGAATAGCTGCATGATCTAAAAAGGCCTGTGTTATATATATATATACAGTATGTCACGAAAGTGAGTACACCCCTCACATTTTTGTAAATATGTTGTTATATCTTTTCATGTGACAACACTGAAGAAATTGCACTTTGCTACAATGTAAAGTAGTGAGTATACAGCTTGTATAACAGTGTAAATTTGCTGTCCCCTCAAAATAACTCAACACATAGCCATTAATGTCTAACTGCTGGCAACAAAAGTGAGTACACCCCAAAGTGAAAATGTCCAAATTGGGCCCAATTAGCCATTTTCCCTCCCAGGTGTCATGTGACTCATTAGTGGTACAAGGTCTCAGGTGTGAATGGGAAGCAGGTGTATTAAATTTGGTGTTATCGCTCTCACTATGTCATACTGGTCACTGGAAGTTCAACATGGCACCTTATGGCAAAGAACTCTCTGAGGATCTGAAAAAAAAGAATTATTGCTCTATATAAAATGGCCTAGGCCAGGGGTAGGCAACCTGCGGCCCTCCAGCTGTTGTAGAACTACAAGCTCCATCATGCCTCTGGGAGTAATTTTAACTGCCAGGCTTGCAATGCCTCATGGGAAATGTAGTTCCACAACAACTGTAGGACAGCAGGTTGCCTACCCCTGGCCTAGGCTATAAGAAGATTGCCAAGACCCTGAAACTGAGCTGCAGCACGGTGGCCAAGACCATACAGCTGTTTAACAGGACAGGTTCCACACAGAACAGGCCTCACCATGGTCAACCAAAGCAGGTGAGTGCACATGCTCAGCATCATATCCAGAGGTTGTCTTTGGGAAATAAACATATGAGTTCTGCCAGCATTGCTGCCGAAGTTGAAGGGGTGGGGGGTGAGCCCTTCAGTGCTCAGACAATATGCCACACACTGCATCAAATTGGTCTGCATGGCTGTCGTCCCAGAAGGAAGCCTCTTCTAAAGATGATGCACAAGGAAGCCCGCATGCAGACTAAGGACATAGATTACTGGAACCCTGTGGTCTGATGAAACCAAGATAAACGTATTTGGTTCAGATGGTGTCAACCGTGTGTGGCGGCAACCAGGTGAGGAGTACAAAGACAAGTGTGTCTTGCCTACAGCCAAGCATGGTGGTGGGAGTGTCATGGTCTGGGGCTGCAGTAGTGCTGCCGGCACTGGGGAGCTACAGAGCATGATCCCCTACCTTCGGAGACTGGGCTACATGGCAGTATTCCAACAATATAACGACCCCAAACACACCTCCAAGATGACCACTGCCTTGCTAAAGAAGCTGAGAGTAAAGGTGATGGACTGGCCAAGCATGTCTCCAAACCTAAACCCTATTGAGCATCTGTGGGGCATCCTCTAATGGAAGGTGGAGGAGCGCAAGGTCTCTAACATCCACCAGCTGTGTAATGGCAGCATGGAGGAGTGGAAGAGGACTCCAGTGGCAAACTGTGAAGCTCTGGTGAACTCCATGCCCAAGAGGGTTAAGACAGTGCTGGAAAATAATGGTGGCCACACAAAATATTGACCCGTTGGACCCAATTTGGACATTTTCACTCACTGAGTTGAGTTATTTTGAGTTATTTTGAGGGGGCAGCAAATTTACACTGTTATACAAGCTGTACACTCACTACTTTACATTGTACCAAAGTGTCATTTCTTCAGTGTTGTCATATGAAAAGATAGAATAAATATTTACAAAAATGTGAGGGGTGTACTCACGTTTTTGAGATATTGTATATACAGTTGTGTTCAAAATAATAGCAGTCCAACATCACTAACCAGATCAATCACAGTTTTTGGTATAAATTATATTTCTACATGGTAAATAATTGACTAGTAGGTGTAGTAGAATAATGGCCCGTACACACGATGCAATGGTCATACAACAACGGTCTTACATCAACTTGTTGTACAATAATCTGACCGTTAGTACGTGTGATTACAACTTTCTGTAAAGTAATAACAAGTTTGAAACATTTTTCTTCATGTTTTGATTTGGAATAGGCTGTGCAGTGTTCCCAATGCATTTGCTTGTATGGAAATAAAAACTGTAATAAGGATGTTGAGCTTTACTCACTTTATTAAACACATTGCTATTATTTTTAACACAACTGTATTAAATATACAGTTACAGTGGGTAAAATAAGTATTGAACACGTCATCATTTTTCTAGGTAAATATATTTCTAAAGGTACTATTGACATGAAAGTTTCACCACATGTTGATAATAGAACAAACACGTTCAGAAATTATGTGTAATAAAATGGAATGACAAAAAGTATTGAACGCATGAAAAAGGGGAGGTACAAAAAGGCATGGAAAGCCAAGACACCAGCTAAAATCTATCACTAATTAGAAAGTAATCCTGCCACTTGCCAGTACAAATTAATATCAGCTGGTTCAGTCTTAACTGATGGGCTATAAAAAAGTGTCTCATTGCCAAGGAAACATCTCATGATGGGTTAAAGCAAAGAGCTCTCTTAAGATCTTTGCAACCTTAATGTTGCAAAACATACTGATGGCATTGGTTACAGAAGGATTTCTAAACTTCTGAATGTTCCAGTGAGCACTGTTGGGGACATAATCTGAAAGTGGAAAGAACATCATTTCACCATATACCGGCCATGACCAGGGGTGTTCCTCATTCGATTTTTGACAGAGGAGTAAAAAGAATTATCAGAAGAGTTGTCCAAGACAACTGTTTTGTATTTGAAGACTGTTTGCGTGGAAAAAAGGCCAAAATCACACCTGAGCAATGCATGCAACTAGTTTCTTCATATAGAAGGCGTCTTGAAGCTGTCATTACCAACAAAGGATTTTGTAGGAAGTATTAAATAAATTTCAGTTAGCATGTTCAATACTTTTTCCCTGTGTCTTTCCATTTTATTACACATAACTTAATTTCTGAACTTATTTGTTTTTGGTTGCTTTGTATGTATGGATTGCATGATTTGTTACCGACATGTGGTGAAAATTTCATGACAATAGCACCTTTAGAAATATATTTACCTAGAAAAATTGTGATGTGTTCAATATTGATTTTACCCGCTGTATATATATATACAGGGTGGGCCATTTATATGAATACACCTTAAAAAAATGTGAATGGTTGGTGATATTAACTTCCTGTTTGTGGCACATTAGTATATGTGAGGGGGGAAACTTTTCAAGATGGGTGGTGACCATGGCGGCCATAGTGGTTGGTAAGTGTAAAAAAATTCCACATAAGTATATTTACCGGGTGGGACATATATATATATGTCGCCCATTTTAGTTATAACTTGTGTAGTGTTAAAAAGATCCATTTATATAAAGATTTCCACGATAACAGTACTTTAAAAGTGGTGTACAGCCATTGTTTAGTACGTTAGGTATGTATGTTTCGTTGGTTTTTGTTTATTCAAGTCTTTAATTCAATACACATTATTTTACCTTTCTGTGTCCCTTTTTCATAACTTGTACGA
>BLSH010005958.1:1304826-1318121 GCA_018402905.1 Glandirana rugosa | reverse complement strand
TTTTATAACCACCCAAGATATAAGTCTATATTATCCAGGATTTAAATCCTATAGGTGTCTCGGGAATGGACATGCAAGATGGTATATGTAAAGATGACATTGTGCAATACAGGTTAAGACATGGAACTGATCTTCGGTGGATTGCCTCTAGGGGTCTATTGGCCTCCCCACTTACCAGATGTTACTGACCGCAAGGGTCAACTAGCCTTGTAAATTGCCTTTTCCCATATACATGAAGATATGTAAGATTCCTGCTTCACAATGGATATCTTCCGTTTGGAACCCAATGGTAACCCCACTTACCAGACAACGATGTTTCAGAGGACAAACTCACAAGAATGGTAGCTGGAGAGAAACGATCCACATGCACAATGGACAAAGTGCTTCCGACCGATCGTTTGCAGGCTCCGAACCCGAGAAACCAAACGGGGAACTCCAATAGTGAAGCCAGTTTATTAAAACCAAATTATAAAAACAAATACATAACGTACGACCGTCCAAATAGGAACGATCGCGCACAAACGTAGGTTAAAAAGGGGAAGAAGCAGGGGACGCCAAAAGCACTCCACCTGCGTTCCTCTGAGCGGAAATGACGTGTACGTTCCTCGCCACCCGACGCAGCGTTTCGTTGACAGCTCGTCAACGTCCTCAGGGGTCCAATAGACCCCTAGAGGCAATCCACCGAAGATCAGTTCCATGTCTTAACCTGTATTGCACAGTGTCATCTTTACATATACCATCTTGCATGTCCATTCCCGAGACACCTATAGGATTTAGATCCTGGATAATATAGAATTATATCTTGGGTGGTTATAAAACTACGTTCAGGATTTAAAGACTATTTTTGGTGTAACAATACATCACATAGCTTTTGAACTAAGACTGTGGCCTATTAGAGCATTAGTAAATGTTGTAAGCACTATGATTTAATTATGCAGCATGTATCACCTCTAGGATAATATTGTTCTGGAGAGATTACACCTACCATACAAGAGAGATATCTCTGTATGTATGATAACTGCTGGATGAGCGTGGTGCCTTTTGCATTTAGTATTGTATAAGTGTAACATTGTATTAGTTATACCGTTATACCAGCTGCTCCTCCCTATCTTTTGATTTATCTCCTAGGCGCGGGTAATCTTGTTTAGATCTATCAGTGTTTAGAAAAAATAAAGCATTGAAACTTTTCACAAAAAAACCCTATTCCTCTACTGCGTAATATGTAGAGTATATACTTACATATAGGTGTTTATCTTCTGCCCCCTTCTTCAAGCTATTGCTGCTTGTTTTGTAGGTCATTAAAACTTTCTTTTGCAGATATCAGTATAGAACTGGAAAGATATGCGTTTCCTATTTCATTTTTTAAAGTACCTGTTTGATAGTGGTAGCATGTCTCATTTCACTGTGATTTTAGGCAGTATGTTTGGCAGGCTAACTCCTACAATTTTGTGTAATTGCTGCCTGCTTCTTAGGGCAATTGCAGTTCTGAACTCTTTATCCATAAAATGTTTGCAGATATCTGCAAAGACATTTGGAGGAAAAAAGGAAATTGTTGTCTTCCTGTACTTATTGCTGTACTTGTTTGGCTGGTAGGCCAAAACTATCCATTCCCCTTACTAAATGGTTAGGAGACTATTTGTCCTCCTCTATGTGCTCTGGGATGAAAAAACATTTTTTTGTACCCACAGCAATTCCATCTGCGTCCAGAGCCATGCTGAATTTTCTTCTGCCAGAAACTCGCAAAAACATAAGCGCGAACACACATACCATTTGTCAACCTTCTGAGATAAGAGGGGACACCTGTCGAGAAACACCTTCTAGCACAAAATATTTAGGCACTGGACACACCCCACCAACCACCAATCAAGTGGAACAAGATGAATCAAAACGCAGGAATGATCACTTAACCAGTTCCTGATTGGCTATAAATCTGCTATGGTCTCTCCCATCCTGACTGGATGTCACATGATGTCCTTCAGTATCCCATGCTAATGTGTGTCCCCGGGGTCATTCAGCGATCAGTGATGGGCCCCCCCAGGACAGCCCCTCCCCTTTCAGGGTAACAGCCAATGAAACTGGTTGTTTACTACATAATCTGCTATGTCACAACTGTAAATACACAGAGGTTACTCGCTGTTCCTGGCTTTCTTCTCCTCACACACCGATCGTGTGAGGAGGAGAACCTCCAACTGTGAGTGATCATCAACTCTGCTATTTCTGTACACGTTACTGTGCACCACACCACACCCCCCCCCCATATAAAGAGAGCCTCTCAGATCAGCCCATCAGTGATCTGTCATACAGTCCATCAGTGGACCTGTCATACAGCCCATCAGTGGATCTCTCAGGACAACCCTTTAGTACCACCATCAGTGGATCAGTCATACAGTCCATTAGTGCCAGTGATCCAGGGCCTTCAAAAGTGTGATAGGTAGTCAGGAAATTAGGTGTGTAATTTACGCCTGAAGGTGCTACTTGGATGTTGGGCCTCTGTATGTGGCCAGGCTGTGTAAAAGTCTCCCACATGTAGTATCCCCATTGTCAGGATGAGTAGCAGAATGTATTTTGGGGTGTAATTTTTGTTATGTACATGCCATGTGTTAGAAATATCTTATAAATTGACAACGTTGTGTAAAATTAAATACGATTTCATTTTCTTTCCACATTTAACAAAAACTTGTGGAAAAAAATGTCTCATAGAATATACTTGGGGGTGTTTGCTTTCCAAAATAGGATCATTTTCTGGGTAATTAAACTGCCCTGGTGCTCCAGGGCCTTCAAAATTGTGATAGGTAGTCAGGAAGTTAGATGTGTAATTTATGCTCCTAGAATGCCTGGAGGTGCTACTTGGATGTTGGGCCTCTGTATGTGGCCAGGCAGGGAAAAAGTCTCACACATGTGGTATTGCTATACTCAGGACTAGTAGCAAAATGTGTTTTGGGGTGTAATTGCAGGTATGCCTATGCTGTGTGTGAGAAAAAAATTACAACTCACCATGCAGTATTTGTACTGTCCTGACATTTTAGAGCCTCAAAAAATGAGATAGACAGTCAGGATTGATCAATGTTCAATAATACGTAGCAGAGCTTGAAGACTCTATAACTTTCACACAGACTATATAATATACACTAATTTGGGTTATTTTTACAAAGGATATGTAGCAGTATAAATTTTGGCCCAAACTTATAAAAAAAAATTACTTATTTGGAAAATTTTTAGCGTTTTTTTTTTTTTAATTTTCGCATTTCGTTTTGATTACCGTATATCGCAAAAAATAAAAACCCAGTGCTGATTAAATACCACCAAAAGAAAGCTCTATTTGTGTGAAAAAAATGATAAAAATGTTCTTTGGGTACAGTGTAGCATGACTGAGTAATTGTCATTCAAAGTGTGAGAGCGCTGAAAGCTAACAATTGGTCTGGCAAGAAGGGGGTAAATGAAGGGGTATTGAAGTGGTTAAACCCAGTGGAGCTTATTTCACAGCTACATTTCCTTTATGTCAGCATTTGAAAATACCCAGTGCAATCATGTGAAGTATGGATACAAACTGGAGTTCAATATAATCAGTTCTGGCAATTAAATGTATTTATATCGATCTCCCCACCAGAGAGGGACATTAAAGCTGGATTCACACCTATGCATTTTTAAAGACAGCACTAGATGCTGTCTTTATATGAATACGGATCCCAAAATGAAATTACCAAATAGTAGAACCTTTAAGCCCCGCCACTTCGCCAACTGCAAAACATCAGGAGTGGTTTTTCTCCTTATGTGTTCATGTGGGGGGTCTTATATTGGGAAGACCATACATGAATTTTACAAAAGAGCTGCACGTCACATGTCCAGTATGCGCAATAGCAATCCTGAACTCCCCTTGGGACGTCATGTGAGAGATGTCCATGGGGGGATCTTTCTTAAAATCAGCTTTGCTATACTGGATAGAGTACACTCAAGTCCGAGGGGTGGGGATCTAGACAAACTTCTACTTCAGAGGGAGACCCGCTGGATTGTCCTGTTGAGGGCGACTAGCCCTCCAGGTTTGAACAGTTTAGTGAGTCTTCACCCTTTTTTGGAAGGGTTTTCTTCAGGGGGTTGGGAGGGACATGGTTAGTGTGGAATATATTTTGTATTGTATTTTATTTAATTTTTTTTTGCCATTTCCTGTTTGTTGGGCTGCTGGTCAGCCGGGGCCCGGAAGTGACTCACAAGTGGACGGTTTCTCAGCCCTGATGGACAGTGAAGAGGATGAAAAAGGTGGATCTTAGTTGATATAGGGCGTAGACTCATGATGCTGATCTATGGCAGGAAAATTAGTCATTAGAGCACAGGTGCCGGCGTTTTTTTACGCTGACTATATAGCCTAGCCTGAGGATGTGGACTGTTCTGACATTTCTGACCTGGTCTTGGGAGCATTAGGAGTGATTGGGGGTATGTGCATTCAGGGACTCTCCCCCTCTGATTCCTTGGAACCATGGGACTGACATTTGGGGTATTTGGGGAGCTGGCAATTTGTAGTTTTACTTACTGTTTTATCTGGTTGTTTGTTGTTGTAGCTATCACCCCCCCCCCCCCTTTGGTATATGATGGTAGATCCCGTCTCTTAAGCTATGCAAGCTATATTGACTGCTGTCTGATACTGCTGCCTATCTTGGATCACTACATGGAAACAGTGTAAGGCAGACTGAAAAACATTGTGCCCTATTATGAAGTGGTGGGGAGGATTCTCTGGTATTCATCCTCCTTTCCTCTTGCTCCCATTGACTTGATAGAACCCATCTTGGATCTTTTAATATACAGCAAGGTCAGTATCTGTAGGAAGGTGTGGGGGTGCAGTTGAGCCCCTCCTTATTGTTTATTTAATTTTTGTGATTTTTTTCTTAAAGGCTCTAGGTACCTGTCCTTGAGCTGTGATTTCAAACATCTCCACATCATTTTCCCATTTATCATATGACTAGGAAATCCTTATCCATGGAGCTCTGAAGACGAAATCCTTTCCAGTATTGTTATTGGGTAGGTATAGTTCTTATACTATTCACTTTAGACAAGATTCTCACATGTTGAGGATTTCCATCCGTTGAGGGACTAGGCATGTGATATCCTCCCTCTTTTTTTTTTTTCTCCCTTTTTCCTTCCTTTTTACTCTTCCTCAAGCCACCTCTCTGAGCTCCCTTGCGCTTGGTTCCTTGGGCTTATCGCAGTACATGTGTGATTAATTCTTTTTTATTTTGTCATAGACAAAGTACGTCCAGATATATAAATTGCATTCTGCTACACGCCCCTGACAACAGGCTTGAACCTGAAACGCATCAGTCTTTCTTCCTCTTTCGTAGGATGGCAGAATGATGTTAAGGAACCTACACACAGATGTGTGCGAGCCAGCTGCACTTGAACAATCCAATATTTTAAGAGAATATGTTTATACACTAATTGGTTTATTTGTCATTTTTACAACATTTTTGTAATTTTTATACTTGTGAAAATAAATGTGGATTTGATACACATGTAGATGTGTTTTTGATGATCTTTGGTTCCCCCACCTTGAAAGTCCCACCCATAGGGGTTCTTCAATTGGTATTACCTTCAGGGATTGGTGGTGGTACCAGATTGACGCTACTCGCTTGCAGAATATATACAGATTTGCACTGCAGTGCACTTCTGTGGTGCAAATCTGCAAAATGCAAAAAGCACTAAAATGCATAGGTGTAAATCCAGCCTTAAGGAGGAACGTGGTACAGAGGGATTTGGTTCCAAAAGAGGGACAGTCCCTTCTAATCAGGGACAGTTGGAAGGATTGACCCAGACACTGTTTCCTCCTTCAGTATGTTTTCATCATATTCATTTTGCTCATCATGCTCACTTTTGCTAGCCAGAATGTTGGAAAATCAAAATATTCTTACCTTTACTATAAACCTTTTAAAGCAGCCTGCTGTTTTTATAGTATTCACAGAACACACACACCCTTTATATACATGCAGCTGTGGGGCTATGCCTCAGATACTTATGACTGGTGGGGCACAGTGACAGCTTCCTAGCGAAATAGCTCAGGTGGGTTCAGTCTAGGATTGAGCACATCCGACAGTTTGCCAAGGGGAGTAAGCAGCAAGGGGACCTCATGAATGGGTTAGAACACTGCCTATGAGTACTTTAGTTGGGTATATGTTCCAGCAAATCGCTAGAGCTGCCTGAAGAAGATGGGTTAGGGGTAACCTCTTGGAAAAGACTTAGAAAGCACTGGATTATCCTAAATTACCTAAAAAAATTGAAAATTGTTTGTTGCCTGGAAAAGTCTTATTACTCCTTTTGTTGCCATCAACAAAACTACATGGTATTGCCCAAGTATTGGGATGCCTGCCTTTACACGACAAGAACTTTAACCACTTCAGCCCTGGAAGGATTTCCCACATTAGGACCAGAGCAATTTTTGCGATTCGGCACTGCGTCACTTTAACTGACAATTGCGCAGTCATGCAACATTGTACCCAAACGAAATTGATGTCCATTTTTTCCCCCACAAATAAAGCTTTCTTTTGGTAGTATTTGATCACCTCTGCATCACTTATGATCACCGCTATAAACAAAAAAAGAGCAACAATTTTGCAAAAAAAACCCCAATATTTCTTACTTTTTGCTAAAATACATAAATGTATTCATCAGGTTTGGCCGATATGTATTCTTCTACATATTTGTGGTAAAAAATTGCAAAAGTTGCCGCATTTACAAACCATGAAGATTTATTTATGGCGTTTTTATTTATTTATTTTTTACTGGTAATGGCGGCGATCTGCGATTTTTACAAGGTCTGTAGTATTGCGGCGGACATGTCGGACATTTTTGACACTTTTTTGGGACCATTGACATTTATACAGTGATCAGATCTAAAAATAGCCACTGATTACTGTATAAATGTCACTGGCAGGGAAGGGGTTAACCTGCAGGGGGCAATGAAGGGGTTAACTGTGTTCCCTAGGTGTGTTCTAACTGTGTGGGGGCTGGGCCGACAGGGGCACTAGAGATCTTACTGATCCCGGTGACAGGGATCAGTAGATCAGTGTTATGCCCCCTGTCAGTGTTTACATTGGCGGTTCCCCGCTTTTCTCCTATTGTAAGCGATCGAGGGTCGCCGGTGGACATCGAGTCCGCCCGACCCGCAGCCACACTCCTGGTGTGTGCCGAACCGCTATTCATAGACAGCGATTTGCGTTATGCTGCCGCCTTGCAGTAGTAAATGTTCGGGATGCAGTCCGGAAGTGATTAATGGCATCCCAGTCTTAGTCCGAAGGGTTTAATATTCAGTTGGCTAACCCTTTGCAGCTATAACAGCTTTAACTTTTCTGGGAAGGCTGTCCACAAGGTTTAGCAGTGTGTCTATGGGAATATTTGACCATTCTTCCAGAAGCACATTTGTGAGGTCAGGCACTGATGTTGGATGAGTAGGCCTAGCTCGCAGTCTCCGCTCTAATTCATCCCAAAGGTGTTCTATCAGGTTGAGGTGCAGGCCAGTCAAGTTCCTCCACCCCAAACTCGCTCATCCATGTTTTTATGGACCTTGCTTTGTGCACTGGTCCAAATCATTTGGTGGAGGTGGGATTAGGGTTTGGGGTTATTTTTCATGGGTTAGGCTTGGCCTCTTAGTTCCAGTGAAGGGAACTCTTAAGGCGTCCTGACCTCAAACCGATAGAACACCTTTAGGGTGAATTAGAGCAGAGACTGCAAGCAAGGTCTTCTCGTCCAACATACGTGCCTGATCTCACAAATGCGCTTCTGGAAGAACGGTCAAGCATTCCTATAGACACACTCCTAAACCTTGTGGACAGCCTTCCCAGAAGAGTTGAAGCTGTTATAGCTGCAAAGGGTGGGCCAACTCAATATTGAACCCTATGGATTAAGACTAGGATGCCATTTAAGTTCATGTGCGTGTAAAGGTGGCTGCAGTCACCAGGAGTGTGTGTAAATCTGACAAGTCTGACAGATGGAAGCAATCGGGTGGCTGGCTTGTAAATTTGTGACATGAGGGGGAGCTATTTACAATGATAATGGTATATAAAACGAGAAGAGAACCAACCTGGTGTTCTCCTCCAGTCTAATCAAAGTGCACCATACTAAAAATTATGAACATCAAACCCAACATATATCATACAAAGTGAAGACAATGCAATGTGCAAAATAAACAGTGTTCTTACAACCTTTCATATAACAAAGTGCAATGTGCAATATAATGGACTTAGATATAATGTTCTTTAAAAGTTCATAAATTCTTTCTTGGTTCTGTTGAATATATCACAATAAATTCATTTTGCAAAAACATATATAATCTTCAGTGCTCCATCTTCAATGTGACATCTTAGATGTGAACCATCACCGACTGTGAGATATCCAAAAGAAATACACCCAATGTGCCCAGTAAGTAGATCCTACTCACCAGAGAGCCATTACCTCTTTACTTAAAAAGAAGGTCAAACAGTACTTTGTAAAATAAAATTGGCTTGCTCGCTGTTCCGGAGACTTTTCCTTGTTATAAAACACACTGGTAAATCTAAACAAGATTGCCCGCGCCTAGGGGTTAAATCAAAAGGGGAGGAGCAGCTGGTATAACGGTATAACTTATACAATGTTAAACTTGTGCAATACTAAACTCAATAAGTACCGCGCTCATCCAGCAGTTATCACACATACAGAGGTGTCCCTCTCGTATGATAGGTGTAGTCTTTCCAGAACAAATTATCCCAGAGGCGACACCTACTGCATATTTAAATCATAGCGCTTACAACATTTACTTGTGCTCTAATAGGCCACAGTCTTATTCCTAAAACTCCATAGTATGCTGTCACGCCAAAAGCAGTCTATAAGTTCCTGAACATGAATTATAAACAAACAAACAAAACAAAAGTCTGTATCATCCAGGATGCCAAATCCTATAGATGTCCCAAGAATAGACATGCAAGGTGGTATATGTAAAGATGACAATTCGCAATATAGGTTAATGCATGGAGCTGATCTTCAGTAGATTGCTTCTAGGGGTCTAATGGCCTCCCCACTTACCAGATATCAATGACCCCAGGGGTCAACTAGCCTTGTAAGAATGCCTGTCCCCATGTACATGAAGATAGGTAGATAGATTCCTGCTTCACAATGGATTTTTTCCGTTGGAACCCAATGGTAACCCCACTTACCAGATATCGGTGTTTCAGAGGGTAAACTCACACGGTGGTAGCTGAAGAGAAACCATCCACATAAGCACTGGAAAAGATTCTTCCGACCGATCGTTTGTGAGCTCCGGACCCGAAAAAACAAATGGGGAACTCCAATAGTTAAGCCAGTTTTATTAAAACCCAAATCATAAAAGCAAAACCCAATACAAATGACGAACGACCGTCCAGATAGGAACGATCGCGCACAAATGTAGGTAAAAGGAGGAAACAGGGGATGTCAATAGCGCTCCACCTGCGTTCCTCTGAGCGGAAATGACGTGCACCTGACAAGCCTGACATATGGAAGCAATCGGGTGGCTGGCTTGTAAATTTGTGACATGAGGGGGAGCTATTTACAATGATAATGGTATATAAAACGAGAAGAGAACCAACCTGGTGTTTCTCCTCCAGTCTAATCAAAGTGCACCATACTAAAAATTATGAACATCAAACCCAACATATATCATACAAAGTGAAGACAATGCAATGTGCAAAATAAACAGTGTTTTTACAACCTTTCATATAACAAAGTGCAATGTGCAATATAATGGACTTAGATATAATGTTCTTTAAAAGTTCATAAATTCTTGCTTGGTTCTGTTGAATATATCACAATAGATTCATTTTGCAAAAACATATATAATCTTCAGTGCTCCATCTTCAATGTGACATCTTAGATGTGAACCATCACCGACTGTGAGATATCCAAAAGAAATACACCCAATGTGCCCAGTAAGTAGATCCTACTCACCAGAGAGCCATTACCTCTTTACTTAAAAAGAAGGTCAAACAGTACTTTGTAAAATAAAATTGGCTTGCTCGCTGTTCCGGAGACTTTTCCTTGTTATATTCTCCTCCATGAACCCGTAGGAGCAGATGGAAATAAAAAGAGATAGAGGAAACCAGATAGTGTAACATTGTTTTATTAAAATCTGTATGTAAAATACACAGAATGCTCACTTACATTAAAAAGTGCCCTTCCCGGCATTGGGACTACCTGCATGCAGGCTAAGGAGACGATAACCACCCGTCTCACGCAAATCAGGTTGGCGTTTGTTCCACTGCTGTATGCGAGCAACCAGAGACCCGGATGTGTTGTGACCAAGATGCTCCTCGACGTACGTTTCGTATTGCTACATCATCAGGAAGGCTTCCCTCCCACTTTTTATTTCCATCTACTCCTGTGGGTTCATGGAGGAGAGTATAACAAGGAAAAGTCTTTAGAACAGCGAGCAAGCCAATATTATTTTACAAAGCGCTGTTTGACCTTCTTTTTAAGTATAGAGGTCATGGCTCTCTGGTGAGTAGGATCTACTTACTGGGCCCATTGGGTGTATTTCGTTTGGATATCTCACAGTCAGTGATGGTTCACATCTAAGATGTCACATTGAAGATGGAGCACTGAAGATTATATATGTTTTTGCAAAATTAATTTATTGTGATATATTCAACAGAACCAAGCAAGAATTTATGAACTTTTCAAGAACATTATATCTAAGTCCATTATAGTGCACATTGCACTTTGTTATATGAATGGTTGTAAGAACACTGTTTATTTTGCACATTGCACTGTCTTCACTTTGTATGATATATGTTGGGTTTAATGTTCATAATTATTAGCACGATGCATTTTGATTAGACTGGAGGAGAAACACCAGGTTGGTTCTCTTCCAGTTTTATATATCATTATCATTATAAATAGCGCCCCCTTATGTCACAAATTTACAAATCACCTAAGGTAGTTTTTGTACATTAGCCAGGGGAGCAGCATTTTCTAATATATATCCTTTATTATAATTTAATTTGGCGCAGAGTACATTCTCCTTTTTCGATCTGGTGGCTGGGCATCTGTCCGATCGCTTCCATACACCCCCAGTAATGGCACCATGCATCCTGGGCTCCCTGGCTGGGTTCTCACCAGGTAGAGGGGAGGAAGCCAAGCGAACATCCATCTGCTCTTTTACCCTTCTTCTTCCTGACCCAAAAGCGACATTCTGGGTCCCCCTTTCACTTTCCTGAGCCTGTATAGCTGGGGCGGAATCTGGTGCAATGTGATCTGCCTTCTATCAGCCTCATTTAAGGACAGGTGATACATTAGGGGTCTTTTACACCCCTGGTGTCTCATTAAAGAGAACGTGTTACCCAAAAATCATCACATAGGGGGCTAAGTAAAAAAAAAAGAAAATTGAAAATTGTAAAAATTAAGGTTACATTCCAGCACATAATCCCTCCCAAAAAATGTTTGCAGGCTCTCCCACCCCCACATGAATATTAATATGTTATAAATTGAAATGCATGTGCTGGCTGTGCCTATGCATGATTCATATTACGGTGCATGCCAGAGAGAGAGAACAGTAATTCTAGGGGCAAGTTTGTTGCCATTTCATAAACAAATACTATTTAAGGTTTGACGTGTTGGGTATCTATTCACTCATCTTTTATATTGTTCCAGAAAAATTAGGAAATATATTGCATTTGTGTTCCCTAAAATTAACTTTAGTGTATTTTTTACAGAAACTTTGTGTTTCTTAAACCGTTGTGCAAATATCGTGTAACTTAAAAAAAAAACATTAAAAAACCCAGCAGCGAAAGGTTTAAACCACTCTGATGGTTTCTGTTTCCTATTGAAATCACTGTCATGTTTAAACTCATTTGGAGTAAAGTTCAAGTTTCTACCAAGTCAATAAGACATTCTTGTGTGTGGGCTGGAATGTGAAGAGAAAAGGGTGCTTTGTACTAAAGTGGGCTCTGTCTGTACTTTGGAGGTGGTGTACCTGCTGTCTGCCCTATCATAGGCTCTGCCTGGATAATTTGGAACTTAGGTTTCCTATGATGTGTGTAGTGTTAACCAGAAGAAACCAGCCTTTGGACTTTGTGTGTCTTTTCTTGGAGGAAGGAGCTGTCTTCCAGAGACTGTGCCTGTGTTAGTAGTAAACGTTTACTTTCACAAGTTGAGGTCTCTGACCACTTGTAACTCAGAAGAGTTTTGGTGTCACAAGTTGAAGTCTCTGACCACTTGTAACTCAGAAGAGTTTTGGTGTCACAAGTTGAGGTCTCTAACCACTTGTAACTCAGAAAAGTTTTGGTGTCACAAGTTGAGGTCTCTGACCACTTGTAACTCAGAAAAGTTTTGGTGTCACAAGTTGAGGTCTCTGACCACTTGTAACTCAGAAGAGTTTTGAAGCCACTGGAGTTGTGACTGCCAGCCCAGACTCTATAGATACCAAGCCAGCCACTTTCATTTCATGATTTTGCAATGAAACATGGTAATCAAAGTGCATGTCCAGCCAAAATGTTTTTCACTCTCTCCTGCTGACAGTGATTTACCAGACAGGAATTGAGGGCAGGTCAACAACAGCAAAACAGACTGAAATAAAAATGTTTTTCTTTAGTAGAGTAGGAGAATACTAAACCCTTGTCATACTTAAATTTCTGTCACATTCCTGATGCATATTTTCCTTCTCTTCCTCTGGTGAAGGGAATATCTCGAGAGCACTGAATAGACGTATGTAGCACCCTTGTCTCAAACAGGGGATATCAGTAAATCTAGCTTTGCTGGGTTGTAGTTAACCTGGCTGATTTGTAGTCTTTGTGATCATTTGGGTTTTCTCCTAAGCCTAGTTTAGCTGTGGTTCCACCCTTTTGTCAATACTGTTACTTTTGGCATTAGTATGATGAGCTAAAGTGAAACTATGTTATGAATATGGATACTTTTCTCATCCAATCAGTAGGAGTTTCTCTGGCCACTGAGCATCCGGGGAAATAGTATAAATGGATAACATAGGAGCCGCGCTTTTTCCCACCTTGGTGTCGATTTGATCCGAATCCTCTTTTGGGTTTACTAGTGTTTCTGATGTTTAGTCGGTCCAATTGATGTTGGGTCGTTTCGATCTAAATGACTATAGGGGACAAACTCTGTTCCCACGATGTATGCAGATAAGTCACGAGAGCTCTATAAGGGAAGTGGTCTCCTTCTCTTCCTTTTATACGTAGTCCTTACACTGTCTTTAAATTCATACTGTTCCCAAATCATAAGAGGATGAGATGATTTCTTTTTGTAAAAATAAAGTCAGACAAAACGACAACAACTGGACGGGAGTTAAGGAC
>BLSH010005958.1:1268821-1291051 GCA_018402905.1 Glandirana rugosa | reverse complement strand
TGTCTGTACTGGGGGTCCATCTGTGCTGGGGGGGAGTCTGGGCTGGGGGGTGATCTGTACTGAACTGGGGGGGGGAAGATCTGTCTGTGCTGGGGGGTGATCTGTACTGAACTGGGGGGAAGATCTGTCTGTGCTGGGGGGTCGATCTATCCTAAAGGGTCTGTGCTGGGGTGGGCGGGGGCGTCCTGTACTAAGGGGTCTGTCTTGGACGGAGCCTGTGCTGAGGGGCAATCTGTCTGTGATGGTAGGGGGGTGATCTGTCTTTAGGGGTCTGTGCTGGGGGGTGATCTGTACTAAAAGGTTTGTGCTGGGGGGGATCTGTACTAAGGGGTCTGTACTGGGTGGGTAATCTGTACTGATGGGGGGATCTATGCTGGGGTGGTAATCTATATTAAGGGGTCTGTGCCGGAGGGGATCAGAGTCTGTGCTGGAGGGTCCAATGTCAACCAAGAGGGACTTTGCTGGGAGGGTCGGTTTGGCCAGTCACCAGTCTGCACTAAAATGTCTGTGGGAGGTGGCCTGTGCTGGGGAAGTCAGTCAATACTAGTGGGGATAAGGAGAGCCAGTACTGAGGGGTTTGTGTTTGGATCTGTCTGTCTTGGGGGGTAAATCTTTGCTGGGGGGGTCAGCCTGTGCTGGGGGTTCCATTTCTACTGATATTTCTGTGATGGGAAGGAGTTGGTCTATGCTGGGGGGTCCATCTGTATCGAGAGTTCTGTATTGGGGAGGTCAGTCTGTCCCAAGGAGAAATTACACCACTCCAAGTAAGATCACTGACAAAATTCTTCAATCACCGCGGTAGTTGCTCACCCCGGCTCGCCACCGCCACATATCAAGACAAGAGAGATCAGCTGCACATCACCATGCAGATGCTTGAATCATTTATCCCATCGTAGTATTAAATGAAGACAGCACATAAGACACAGAGCAATGCTGTTGCTGGTAACGCATTTCAGATATGCATGTAGCACCATTTCCAACCTCCAATGGCCTGGTGGTGACATCCAGAGGCCGGAAGGGCAGGCGTTCCTCCTTAGGGTGCAGGTTACTAGGCATGGTGGGTATAGTGCAAAGATGGGCGCCAGTCACTTTTAAAAATTAACAGGAAATGTGAGAGAGAGGGTTAGGGCACAGGACACCCTTAGGCAAATGTAATAGCAAACTTGGTAGACTCCTTGGACAAAAATAGAACTAGGCAGACAGCAATACAGAATATGGGCCTTTAAGCTTAATGCAGCCATCTGTATCTCGTAGCAACTGCTGCCTCCTCTAGAAACAACGTTACTCACAATATCCCACTGTAGATCCTCAAGCTAGGCTCACAGCTACATGCTGGATCCCTCAAGCTCATGTCACAGCTACCCACTGTACGTCTTCAAGCTTTACTTACAGCTACCCGCTGTACTCCTTCAAGCTTTACTCACAGCCACCCACTGTACTTCTTGGATGAGTTCTATCCTGAAGCTTTCCCAGCTACTTCACCGTCCCCAGCTGATGAAGAGTCTCCTCTGCTACTCCTTCAGAATTCCATCCCTTGACACTTGCCTCCAGCAACAAAAGTGATTGACCCTCCAGCTTCTTCTCCCTTGCCTCCTGGCAACAATCAGTCTCCCCTCAGGCCAAGCCCCTTCGCACGTGGTTAGGCCTCAGGCTTTAGGCCTACCCTTCTACTGCTGCTCCACACACACCCGCCAAGGCTGCAGCTCGGGTGGAAAGAACCCCGATCACCTGACTCTCTCTAAATACATACCCTTCTCCCAGCAGTCTCAACGGCCAAAGAAATTCCCACTGATTGGCCGAGAAAAGTATATGCCCTCCCAACCCGAGTCCACTGTTACCCATCATACTAATGCCAAAGGTAACAGTGCCGCCTATTGACAAAAGGAAGAAACCACAGTTAAGCACAACTAAATTTACTAGCAGCCCTGTTTAAGACAAGGGTGTTACATACAGTACGCTAGTGCTTATCCATAACAAATGGGAAATTTAAATAGCCACCACACACCTGCCAGGTAATTAGCCCGAAACACCGCTGATTCCCACCTGACAGCCATACCACACATCAATTGAAATATACAAAACACAGACAGTGCAATTAAAGCCATTAAAGTGTTACTAAACCCAGGAGCCTGCATTCACTATATCTGGTCTCTCACAGTACACAGAACATGGAAATGCAATTATTTTAGTAAATATAAACTGCTAAATACCTTTTCTCATCAGCAGTATATAGCAGTCTTGTGACTTATATCAGTGTCCAGCTGAGTACTGTTTAAAGCTCATAGGAGGATTTTTCCATCTCCCCTGACTGTCCTATGAGGTTGTATGATCCCTGATCTTCTGTCTGGACAGTGCTGATTGGCCCTGTGCTCACATGCACTCTCCCCAAAAAAGGAAAAAAACTCTCTAGCAATACACACCAAACTGAATATTTCATAGTATAGTGGATGCAAAGGCTGCACAGACACAGTTGCATGTCAAAATCTGATGTGTGGGCAGGAGGATCTGTATTCAGATCCGTGCACCCACTCCTGCTCACACTACTCAGCACGGAGGTCATGTCTCAGCACCCTCTGAATGAGCCCCTTGGGGAATTTATCAAAGCTGGAGCAGACAAAGCCTGAAGCAGCTGTTTATGACAATCAATTAGCTCATAGCTTTCATTTTCAAAGCTTAACTGAACAAGCAGAAGATAGAAGCTGATTGGCTGCCATGCACACCCGCCCCATTATCTGCTCCAGTTTTGATGAATTCTCCTCACTGTGTTTTATGCACAGTTATTAAAGCATATGCCCATTTAAGCCCCTCCCACTGTTGACACAATTTGACCACGCCCATAATACCCACAATTTGGCGCTGGGGCACCGCTCTACTCCTTTCCAATTATTTTATTCCGTAGGGTGGAGTGTAAAAATATGAACAGCCCCAGGTGCCATATGTGCTTGGTACAGCAATGGGGACTTGTACAAGGAGCTGGGGCTTAATATAGGCTTGGGGTGAAGTCAAGGACCCAAATACAGAATGGAACAAGGTTCCAATAATCCAAAGTATTTTATACATTTCATTCCAGTTTGAACAGGTTTTGCAGGCCATTGATATTCTGAAAAATTGATTCTGAAAAATGAAGGAAAAGGCTGCTGAGTACATTTTGCTAATCCACAACCCACATAAATGCATAAATGGAGACTGCACAATTGAATACAACGGTGCAGGCTTTTTCTTGCTGTTTCTTTGCAGTTTGGTTTCCTTCCTAAATGCTGACGAACCTGAATGAGTAAAAGAGCCCTGAATCTATTTCAAAACCACCTATAACAACTGCTAGCGCAAGTGATACTGACTGACATTATCTGTTAATACCAAAGTGTGGAAGAGTTGCTATTTTCAAACATATCAGCATGAAATATTTATATGTAATGGTTGTAATCTGTTGCAAATGTAGCGCTTACCACCGGGGGGGCTGCTGAGAATGTACCCAGATCTCCCACTATACAGTACGGAGGCCACAAATCGCACAAGCTCAGTCCCACATACACAGACAATTCAGGCTTAATTTGTGGATGTCTTTTTAGTATCAATTTCTGAAGAACTTCAACATTAGAGGGGTTTTGGGTCAAAGGATACTCCAAACTGATCAGTAGCAACAACAGGAGGACAAACTTCTCTCTAATCTTCCAATAGCAGCTCTTCTGGAGCTGACAGGGAATGGCCAGTATATCTAGGACCCTACGGGTAGCAACCTTTGGTGCTTAGTTCCCTTCTGCCACTTGCACAGCCAATAGTCTCCAGCAATGACTTTACTCACAGTGTGCCAGGAGTGGTCTGCCACTCAGCATCCAAAGGTTGATCCTCAAAGAGGGAGATAAACAGATCCTTCTCTGGACAAGAACTTAAAGACATTGCCCTCCAGAAAATATAATCTTTTGGCTTTCTTCTACAGGCCTTCAGCCCATCAGCTGCTGAGGCCCGACTGCAGTCTCTTGTCTCAGTGTTTCTTCTCCTAGGGGCAACAGACCCAGGAGGACTGAAACTCTCCCTGATGAGGAAAGAACACTCTGCTCAGGCCTCCTAAACATTTATCACCCCCCTAGCCATCTTTTGGAAATCTCCCTCCAAGGATTGGCTGCAGCATGATAAATATTCATACTGATAATCTGATTCTCCCTACCCAGATACAGGTGGAAAAAATTAAACACAGCTTCAGAAACCCTGAGCAGACATAAACAATCAATCACTGCTCCACAACCTACAATGCAACCAAATCTAAATGTGCCTAGCCGCCTAACTAGAGGAGGGCACTACACCAAGAAGTTCATATTTGCAAAATGTGGTCAAAGTCAAGTGCTTATGGAACTTCAAAAATGCTGTCCAGATATTCTTTACATCAGTGTTCTCAACTTTCTGCGCCCTTTTAAAAAACTCAGTGCTCACTAAATATGCTCAGGTGTAGTTTACCTAAATCAGCCATTTTCTGTACCGGTGCAGTATTTGGTGCTGGTCTGCAAACTTTTGGTGCTCATTTCAGCACAGGAAAATCTTATGTGTTCAGCCCAGGAAAAGGTGTCTGCAAATCTGAGGGGGTTCATTTAATGTTAAGCTTAGTGTTAGGTGTTAGATTACTGCTTCACACACTACTATACAACTGTGCTTCCTTGTCTAGGGTCAAACCCAAATTGGTTTAGAGCTAAGATTATTATTATTATTATACAGAATTTATATAGCTCCAACAGTTTGCACAGCGCTTTACAATAAAGAAGGGACACAGTACAATTACAATACAGTTCAATACCGAAGGAATAGGAGGGCCCTGCTCATGGAGCTTACAATCTAAAGGGAGGGGGAGGTGGTACAAAAGGTAATGGCTGCAGGGGATGATCTGATAGAGGTCACTCAAGCACAGTTCTTAGGTGGAGGTGGGGTAGGCTTCCCTGAATAACTGAGTTTTCAAGGATCGCCTAAAGGTGGACAGGATGGGGGCTGACCGGAAATTCTGGGGCAGGGAGTTCCAGAGGATGGGAGAGGCTCTGGAGAAGTCCTGTAGGTGAGCATGGGAGGAGGTAACAAGGGTGCTAGAGAGCAGGAGGTCCTGGGAGGAGAGGATGATTTGGGCAATATCTGCAGATGAGATTGGTGATGTAGCTGGGGGCAGTGTTGTGGATGGCCTTGTATGTTGTGGTTAGTATTTAGAATTGGGGTAGGGGAGCCAGTGAAGCGGTTGGCAGAGCGGAGCAGCAGTCGTAGACTGGTTAGCAAGGTGTATTAGTCTGGCAGCAGCATTCATGATAGACTGAAGGGGGGATTGCCTGTGTAAGGGTAGGCCAGTGAGGAGGGAGTTGCAGTAATCAAGGCGGGAAATAACTAAGGAGTGAATAAGTCGGTTTGTGGTGTCATTAGTCAGGAAGGGGCGAATTCTGGAGATGTTGCGGAGGTTAAGGTGGCAAGATTGAATGTGGGGGCTGAAAGAGAGGTCGGAGTCTAGGATTACACCCAGCACCGTGGCATGTGTGCAAGGACCAATGGTTGTGCCGTTGATCTCAATGGTAAAGTCATGAGGAGGGGACCGGGGAGGAGGAAATATTACAAGCTCAGTTTTAGAAAGATTGAGTTTGAGGAAGTGGCGTGACATCCATACCGATATGTCATAGAAACATAGAAAAGTGACGGCAGAAAAAGACTGAGTAGTCCATCGAGTCTGCCCCTTTTTATTTTTTTTATTTTTTTACATTAACCTTGTTGTCTGACTATGGATTTATGTTTATCCCAAGCATGTTTGAAGCCATTTACTGTTGACTGTCTCACAACCTCTGTTGGTAGTTTATTCCAATCATCAACCACCCTTTCAATAAAATAATACTTTCTAAGGTTAGTTTTGAACTTCCCCCCAGTTAGTTTGAGGTCATGTCCCCGTGTTCTTGATTTTGGTGTCATATTGAAAAGACTGCCCTCCTGAACCTTATTCACCCCCTTGAGGTATTTAAAGGTTTCAATCATGTCTCCCCTCTCCCTTCTTACCTCCAGACTGTACATATTAAGTTCCTGAAGTCGCTCTTGATATGTTTTATCCCCCAGACCTTTCACCATTTTTGTTACCCGTCTCTGAACTCGTTCTATTTTATCAATATCTTTTTGTAAGTGAGGTCTCCAGAACTGGACACAGTATTCTAAGTGAGGTCTCACTAAAGATCTATATAGAGGAATCAGAACCTCCTTCCTCCTGCTGGTGATCCCTCTACTGATACATCCCAGAATTCTATTTGCTTTTCCCACTGCCTGGTTACACTGTTTGCTCATTTTGCAATCATCTGAAATAAGCACCCCCAAATCTTTTTCTTCTGTAGTGCTGGCTAACACTGTGCCCCCAATGCTGTACTCTCTAAGCTCTCTATGTCATTCAGTAAGTTTGTGATGCGGGAGGAGATTGAGGTGAAGAGTTGAGTCGAGAGATAGATCTGGGTGTCATCAGCATAGAGGTGGTAATTGAAGCCATGGGAAGTTATCAACTGGCCTAGGGAAGAGGTATAGAGGGAGAATAAGAGGGGCCCAAGGACAGAGCCTTGGGGTATCCCAACAGAAAGAGATAGAGGAGAGGAGGAGATGTTGTTGTATGTGACAGATTAGATTCAGGTTATAGGTTTAAGTGTATCTAAAATCAACATTTGTTCGAGTTTGTGATTAGGTTAGGTTTGTGTCCCCACTGGGGAGATTTACTTTTTCTTTACATCTTTGTGATAGTTAGCATAGCTGAAAGTAAGGGAAAATCCATAATATTACTGTTGTCATCAGAACAAGAGATGGGTGGAAGTCATCCAGTGGGGACATTTGAGAGATTCCCTCACTTCCTGTTGTGTCCACAAAGCCAAGTTTTGGCTTTAGATACAATTTAAGTGCTAGAGTCAGATTACGTGCAAAGATTTGGTTTTCAGTTTTAGGTTATTACATTCCAGTGCTTGGGTAAGTAAAGGGTTTTACAGCTGCAGTAGACCGTAAGAAAACAAACGGGTCCCCCCACCGGCTTATATCATAATGTGCACTGCATACTAGCACATTATGACAGACTTACCTAAAAACAGATCTCTCCAGAGGTGTGTTGTCACACAGGAAATCCATCTTCACACATTCTTCCATCCGGGTTCGTGGGCTCCAGCCACACCGAGCTGCAATGACATGATTCAGGGGAGTCACGACTGCAGCACAGCTCTCTTAATGGATGGCACGCTATCCATTGAGAGCCCATTGCACATGCTCTGGTGACGCCATTGGCTGCTACACATGTAAATATCTCCTAAACGGTGGATGTTTAGGAGATATTTATGGTACCTACAGGAATGCCTTATTATAGGCTTACCGGGAGGTACAAGATAAAAGGGGATTTTACTACTGCTTTAAGAATGTTAATTTTAGGGGTTGGGTTAAAACACAACTCAATTTTTTTCCTGAATCTTCAGCATAAATGTACATTTGACATATGAATAGTAGATTTTTTTTTTGGTATTGCGGCAAACATTGAAATAAATAAAAAAGATCCTTCTATGTACAGTATATTAATTATTATTTATTTATGTATCTATCTATCTATTTAAAAAACAATAAAACGTGTTTGTATAGCCAAAACCTAAACAAAATGGATAGAGCAGGGAAGGGTTAGAACTATCAAATTTATATTTCTATTTCCTTCATTTTTTTTTTGTTCATTCCACTGGCTGAAAAAAAAAAATCTATGGTCAGTTTAAGAGGGTAATTCCTCTCATCTTATGAGATTTACTCTAAAGCCTCGTTCACACAATCCGATTTTCGGACGACAGAATGTCCGTTTTTTGTTGGATGCTTGTCTCATGTCGAAAGTGAAAAGCGTGCTAACAATATGAAAATTTTCGTAAGACTGAACTCAACGTCAGAAGTGATCTAATGAGTTGAATATTTTTCAAAAGGAGCATACCAACGGTGAAAATTTCGGACAACAGGCTGTCGAACGAAAATTCCCTTCCGAAATTTGCATCGTGCGGACGGAGCTTTATGTCCGGTTAGTCTCTGAATCAGGAAGTGAAAGCAACTCTCTCCAACAGCACATAGACAGCAAAAAAATGTTAACACATGCCTACTTGATCCAAAATCAAATGAAAACTATTTTTTTTTAAGTTGACTAGAGTTTTCATAAACCTTTATTGGGGATCTGCCTATAAATATAAGTGTCCAGCTCTAAACAATTCACAGACAACCTTTTAAACACCAATGATGTTCAACATCACAAGGACGAATTTACATCTAGCTCTTTAATGAATAAAAAAAGAGTATCCTGAAGGCAACCAAGTCATCTTATTCGGCTTAAACTCCAGCCACTAAAATTTTCATTCAAATATATTCCTGAATAGCAACTAAACATATAAATCAAATTTGTGTGCCCAACATGACCTTATGAAGCCCAAATATTTCCTTGTAAAAGCAACATCATAACTGTGCTGTACAAAGCATGTGTGGAAAGTAAATCTGTAGGAGGGATCCAGCAGGCTCCATCCACTATAGACTGCCTGTAGCAAACTACAGGAGGGGGCGGAGACAAGACTAGTCACCCTGAACTAGGAGAGAGAGCAGCGGAGACCGGTCTTTATTAAAGGAAGCTCCTGCACAGCAGTAAAGTTTCACACTGGATTACTGCACATATCTGGGGAAATACTGTATACAAAACACACCAAGATTCAAGTAAGAATTTGCATGTCTATTGTAATTAGACAATATTTGCTTATCCCAGAGTTCAGATATAAAGATAAACCTGTGCCTTGTTTTTTTCGAATTAACCCGCCCTGATTTCCACATGTTGAAATGGATAACTCTTCCAAATGGAAATTGGACTTTGTGGCACACTTCTTATACTATATATTATCTAAAAACAATCTATACATAGCCAGTCTCTAACAATATATTGGTTAACTATAAATATCAAGCTAAGTTGCTGGAATTGCTTTTTGTTGCTGAATGCCAGGCAGATAAAACAGTTATATATTCAAAAACATATCAACGAGCCTAAGTTCAGACTGGATGCAGTGCAAGTTTCATGCAGATTTGCACACTGCATAGATGTGAATGGCCCTCATAGAAAACAATGTTATTTCACTCCGGCGACTCTATATGTTCTGGAACGCACATCAGATTTGCATTAGTGTGAACCAGCGCTGAATGCATTCTTTTTTTAAACGTAAGCAGTGTAAGTGCCTTGATTTCACATGGTATCCGCCTCTTGCAGTCATTGTACAGTAGCCCTTACACTAGGAGAGGAAAAATCAACATAAGAAGCTAAACAGTTGTGCTACAGTACAGAGGTGCAAAGAAGGGATATGCGGATAGTAGGAGAGAGCAAAGTGATGACCTCAGCGATGTGCTATTTCTCCTTTCACTGTCCAGTCACAAGCAGTCATGAGAACACGACCTGTAAGTGTTACTTAGCTGTAGCATAGAAAAACCTCCAGTCTTACTGGACAGAGCTGTGGTTTGTGGTAGATTTGTCACAATCTTCAAACTTGATGTAATAGATGTTGTAGAGAAAATAAAAATCCAGATTTCTATGAAAAATTTGCTTATCACTGTGCTGTTTCTCCTTTCACTCTCCGTTCACAGGCTGAGGCCGGTCCAGGATGACCTGGGTTCAGAGGATGTGGGTTGAATGATGCTGGCCATCAAAATGATGACATCTAAAAGCAGAAAAAATTATTGTAGGAACATCTCTAGATTAAAGGTAAATATTACAGCAAAAACTGGTTGTGTTACTTTATCTTTAAATAGGCTATTTATTTTTATCTTTCTATTTTGGTTGTTGGTTTTTGTTACCCATTTACAAATGTAGACACAATGGGGTTGATTTACTAAAGGCAAATAGACTGAAAAAAAATTCAGATCTACAGCTCCCAGAACATTAGATCCGATCAGCGAGCTGTAGATATAACAGCAATAAAGAAACAGTATCATTATTGTAAAAACACTTACTTCCTTAATGTGAAATTTGGGCTTGCTTTTTTCTGCACAGATGCTCAATTCTGGGTTGAACTTGAGATATGCAGGTGCCCCCTTTAGAGCCCCCCTTCCCAGCAGGTGTCCCCTTTAGAGCCCCCTTCCCAGCAGGTGTCCCCTTTAGAGCCCCCTTCCCAGCAGGTATCCCCTTTAGAGCCCCCTTTCCAGCAGGTGTCCCCTTTAGAGCCCCCTTTCCAGCAGGTGCCCCCTTTAGAGCCCCCTTTCCAGCAGGTGTACCCTTTAGAGCCCTCTTTCTTGCAGGTGTCCCCTTTAAAACCCCTTTAACAGCAGGTGAAGGGACATTAGGCATAACCGGATTGGAAACATATAGACACCATGCATAGTAAAATATCCTAATATTTATTGTTGTGAACGTGTAACAATTAAAACCAGGCCAGAAAGGCCAAGATACAAGCACTGATAACATTGAGAATCACATGGACAAAATATAACAAGACAAAACAAAGCAAGAGCGCTGTGCTAAGATATATGGTGGCGAAAGGACCCCCAGAGTTGGAGAAAGGCTGCAAGAGCAGGCAACGCGTTTCAAGATAGTTGATGGACTCTTCTTCAGGGATGTTACAGATGGGGTTCGTTTTCAAACAGGCAGATCAAATAAGGCACCATATGGCCCTCTCTGAGTAAAAAGAGGGTAGATCTTCACATACATATAAAATCGTGAGGTCAAAGGTGTTGGTTATATTTAAGTTTAAATGATTTCTCCTAAGGCTGGCTTACTCATGCCGTGTCTGTAGGGGCTGGGCCAGAAATAAAAGAAGAATAGGAACGGCCAATGTGCCACTTTTAGGTATAGCCACTCAAAGATGGCGTCAGCGAAGAAAATGAGCCCGGCTGGGTGTGCCCAGAGTATGGACAGATTCCATCAGCGTACAAACTGACTCAGGTCCGCCAAAGGCAGGTGCCCGCCATCCACAGGGGTCAGAGTGGAGGGGGGATTAAGAGAGAGGGGACACCGAAGCAAAGTCGGTCTACAGGCCAGCTGTCTGTAAGTGCTGGAGCAGGGAGTGCAGTATAGTAACTGCACAGAAGCGCTTGGTCCTGGACAGGGAGACTGTCCACCCTTCCCAGCAGGTGTCCCTTTTAGAGCCCCCTTTCCAGCAGGTGTTCCCTTTAGAGCCTCCTTCCCAGCAGGTGTCCCCTTTAGAGCCCCCTTTCCAGGCAGGTGTCCCCTTTAGAGCCTCCATAACAGCACGTGTCCCCTTTAGAGCCCCCTTAACAGTAGGTGTCCCCTTTAGAGACCCCTTTCCAGCAGGTGTCCCCTTTAGAGCCCCCTTAACTGCAGGTGTCCCCTTTAGACCCTTCTTAACAGCAGGTGTCTCCTTTAGAGCCCCCTTTCCAGTAGGTGTCCCTTTTAGAGCCCTCTTTCCAGCAGGTGTCACTTTTAGAGCCCCCTTTCCAGCAGGTGTCCCCTTTAGAGCACCCTTTCCAGAAGGTGTCCCCTTTAGAGGCCCCTTTCCAGCAGGTGTCCCCTTTAGAGCCTCCTTCCCAGCAGGTGTCACTTTTAAAGCCCCCTTTCCAGCAGATGTCACTTTTAGAGCCCCCTTTCCAGCAGGTGTCCCCTTTAGAGCCCCCTTCCCAGCAGGTGTCACTTTTAGAGCCCCCTTTCCATCAGGTGTCCCCTTTAGAGCCCTCTTTCCAGCAGGTGTCCCACTCAGCCATGTGCTCTGATGGCTCTCTGTTCTTCCTGCACTCTGCATTGCCGCAGCTATAAGACTCTTATAGCTGTGGTAATGCAGAGTGCAGGAGGTACAGAGAGTCATCGGAGCACACTGCACAGTGCAGGGGGGAGGCAGAGAGCCGCTGACCTTCGGATTGAGCCTTGTGTGTTCATTCCCAGTGACCGCCACCATAGAACACATCCTTCTTCTTCAGCTCCCGTTGCTGCTCTCTACACTCCTCCCCTGCTCCATCCCCTAAGCCGGAACTACAGAGATACCATGAGTGTCAGCGACTCAGCGTGCATTAAGGATGAGATTGGTGGTATACATCCACCATAATCCTGCGGAACCCCTGGGAACTTCCCGTGGAACCCTAGGGTTCAGCGGAACCCCCGTTTGAGAAACACTGTTCTAGAGCAACTGCAGAGTGCAAATGCACTTTGCAAAGTGCACAGTTTGTTTGCGTTTAGTAAATCAACACCATAGAGTGGAGTTATTACAGTATAACCAACACAGTTTGTATTTTCTTTTTAGGATTTTCAAAATGCACAAATGTTGCAACAATCCCAGCTCTAACCATCAGGTATCAATAGCTCTGATATTTTTTATGTTTGCAGCAATGTCTTTCATGGTCTAGGAATGTTTCCTGAAGTATAACATTCAGGTGGATAAAACAATTAGCCCAACGGTGCCTGCTCCTTGCAGAGCCCTGGTCGCAATGAAAAAAATATTTCCAATTAAGTTTCACAAGGTGGCAAAACTTTGTGTGATTGTCAAATACCAGAGTGTGAAACAAGGTCCGGTAAGTCAGTAATGGAAAAAGGATCAGCCGCAGGGAGCTTACAGAAAGCTTACAGAAATACCGGTGTTGACTAGCACTTTGCCCTCTACTTGCTTTTTAGGCACAACTTCCACGGTAGAGGTCCTGTTTCACAGTCATAGTTGAAAAACCACATATGGGTGAGGTGAGCTGTGAAATTGCTTGAACCCCATAGACATTAATAAAGCAGTATCTAATACCTACATTCCTAGATAGAGCTAGCAAGCTGGCGCATTATTTCAGGTGTCCAGGAAGCTTGGTCAAGAATCAAGATTATTGCTAGATAAAGCTAGACAAATTTAGCTCCATTATACCCCCCCCCCCCCATCCATTTTGGAATTTATAGGACTGTGTTGAGGTATAATAAAGTCAGTGGAACCCTTCTTAGCACCAGAACTCTGCTGGGAACGTCTTGTGGAATGATCTGCACCTCTGCTGGTTCCTCTACTGTTCCAGTGTTGAATGAAGTAGCAGCATGCTACATGAATTTAGGTAAGTATAACCCACTGACACCTATTATTTTTTTCCTACACTGACACAAATATTTTCTTCTTCCACTGATATCAACTTTTTTTTTCCATTGACAATGCTCTGGCCTTTCTTCGTGTTGACTTCAAACAACATTCAAAAAACATCTTTTCCTCCCATTGACCAACAAAGACTGGGCGTTTTTACTGCCTGCTGGTAACTGATCATGAACTGACAATTGAACTTTCCTTCTCTCAATGACCAGCATTGTAAGGTGTACTATGATACATAATCCCGGCCACTGCATTTTATATGCAATGTTGTACATAACACAGTCCTGACTGATGCACTCTTCACATCTAAGGCAAACGTTATACAATCCTGTCCACTGTAATCTATATGTGAACCCAAATGTGGCTTTGGATCTCTGCTCAGGCTACCCTGGTACTATTCAGTGGGTTCCGCTTAAGGGTGCAGGCTGGAAGCGAGCCGTCCAGGCTCCTGCCAGTAAGCAGCCAATCACAGCCAGTAAGCCAATGAGGAGAGAGCGAGGTGTGGCCGTGTAAATGGACACACAGAGTATAGCTTGGGAGAGAGCCTGCTCAAATGCCCGCATAGCAAGAGGCTTCCTATTGGGGGCAAGAGGGAGGAGCCAGGACTGCTGGCAAGGGACCCAAAAAGAAGAGGATTGGGGCTGCTCAGCAGGTAAGCATAACATGTTTGTTTTTTTTAATCTTTCCTTTAGAAACATTCTAAGCCCTGGGGGTGGGGCGAAACCCATTGGGGCATGCCCTCGATGGAGTGAGCTGAGGCTGCTACTATTTGTTTCACACATGACTTGGCATGGGGTGTGGTTACCGGAATATTTTCTATGCTTCTACACTACAGTGCCTTGAATAAGTATTTATATCCCTTGAAATGTCCCAATATTTTGTCATGTTACAACCAAAAAGGTAAATCTATTTTGTTGGGATTTTATGTGATAGACCAAAAATAAGTGGCACATAATTGTGAAGTGGAAGAAAAATGATAAATGGTTTTCAATTTTTTTTTACAAATAAATATGTGAAAAGTGTGGCGTGCATTTGTATTCAGACCCCTTTACTCTGATACCCTTAACTAAAATCTAGTGGAACTTATTGCCTTCAGAAGTCACCTAATTAGTAAATAGAGTCCGCCTGTGTGTAATTTAATCTTAGTATAAATATAGCTGTTCTGTGAAGCCCGCAGAGGTTTGTTAGAGGGTTTAGTGAACAAACTAGCAACCAACTCAGTAAGAATTTGAACAATTACCTAAAAGTTATACATTTTATTGAGTCATTAAAAATGAACCTAGACAATTGGTTCAAGAAAAAGACATGGACAACAACCATACATGAATAGGTAGGTACATATATGTGATCAATGGTTAAAAAAAAATTATATAAGGAGATTCAGGTGAACAAGAGAAATAACCACTGTGCTCTGCCTTAAACCAGCAGAGAGTATCCGACTCATTTCACATTAATTAATTGCAGATCTTCCTTAGGGGTGAGTGGCTATGATATTAAAAAGTCCTCAGTAATCTGAGGCACTAGTTGACAGAGCATATGGCATCCACAAAGATACAATGGCTACCTGACACCTTCTTCCGGTTAAACAGAGGGTAAAGGGGGAGGTGGGCAGCGTAGGTCTGATCATCAAAGAAGTGGCCCAACCAAATAAACAAAAAGCAGAGGGAATAACCCTCTGTGGGGGCTAAATGTGCGCAATGCACCTGCATTCTTGTAGCCAAAGGGTGAGGGACTAGTAGGATGACTCCAAAAAAATCATTGTGTAAACGAATCAGTAAGGTAACTGGATCCAAGGTTACCAAAAGCCTTGATAATCTCAGATCTATAAAGGCATGTGGCAAAATTGCCGGTTCAGAAAGGGATCAAGGTGGTAAAAATCTTGCATCAGCTCCTACCAAAGTAGGAAGATACCAACATTCTTGGTATTCCGAGTAGCAATGTTTTGGAGTCATCATGTGGAAAATATCCCTGAACAAACAGTATCATGAAGGTGAAGGAACACACCAGACAGGTCAGGGATAAAGTTGTGGAGAAGTTTAAAGTAGGGTTAGGTTATAAAAAAATATCCCAAGCTTTGAACATGGCCATCCACCTAAACTGACAGGCAAGGAGAGCATTAATCAGAAAAGCAGCCAAGTGGCACATGACAACTCTGGAGGAGATGCAGCGATCCACAGCTCAAGTGGGAGAATCTGTCCACAGGACAACTATTAGTCATGCACTCCACAAATCTGGCCTTTATGGAAGAGTGCCAAGAAGAAAGCCTTTGTTGAAAGAAAGTCATAAGAAGTCCTGTTTTTAGTTTGCGAGAAGTCATGTGGGGGACACAGCAAACATGTAGAAGAAGGTGCTCTGGTCAGATGAGATCAAAATGGAACTTTTTGGCCTAAAAGCAAAATGGGGCTATGTGTGGGGGAGAACCAACAATGCACATCACCCTGAACACCCCACCCCCACCGTGAAACATGGCATTGGTGGCAGCATCATGTTGTGGGGATGCTTTTCTTCAGCAGGGACAGAGAAGCTGTTCAGAGTTGATGGGAAAATGGATGGAGCCAAATACAAGGCAATCTTAGAAGAAAACCTGTTAGAGTCTGCAAAAGACTTAAGACTGGGGCGGAGGTTCACCTTCCAGCAGGACAACGACCCTAAACATACAGCCAGAGCTACAATGGAATGGTTTAGATCAAAGCATGTTCATGGGTTAGAATGGCCCAGTCAAAGTCCAGACCTAGATCCAATTGAGAATCTGTGGCAAGACTTGAAAATTGCTCAGATGTTCTCCATTCAATGTGACAGAGCTTGAGCTATTTTGCAAAGAAGAATGGGCAAAAATTTCAATCTCTAGATGTACAAAGCTGGTAGAGACATCCCCAAAAAGACTTGCAGCTGTAATTGCAGAGAAAGGTGGTTCTACAAAGTAATGACTCCGGGGGACTGAATACAAATGTATGTCACACTTTTCAGATATTTATTTGTAAAACATTTTGAAAACCATTTATCGTTTTCCTCCCACTTCACAATTATGTGCCATTTTGTGTCGGTCTATCACATAAAATCCCAATAAAATACATTTACGTTTTTGGTTTTAACATGACAAAATGTGGAAAATGTCAAGGTGTGTTAATACTTTTTCAAGGCACTGTATATGCTTTATTGTAAGTTGCAAAGTCCTTCCTACTGCAGTCTGTAAGATGTGGCGTACATTACATAGTCCTGACTACTACAGCACATACACTCTTTTGTATGTTGCGTACACCTGACTACTGCACTCTATACACTATGTTGTACATTATATAGTCTTGACCAAAGAGTTTATTGTCTAAATTGTGAGTTGCTTGGTAGTGTCCAACAGTTTTCTACAAGGTAGATTCAGCAAAAGTTTTAGCTCTTTGTCAATATTATCTACACAGAAAAGCATATGTAATAGAATAGTTTTTTAATGGTCCTTCATAGTTATGTGTGACTGAGAATCTTGCTTGTGGCACTATAATTAAAGCGGAGTTCTACCCAAAAGTGGAACTTCCGCTTTAAGGGAAGATGACCCCCTGACATGTCATTTTTTTTGGGGGGGGGACCTGTTTTCACAGGGTCCCCGGTCCCACTTCCTCTCCTGGTGCCGCAGAGCCGGAAGGAAGTTCACCTTCCCCCCTCGCACCCGGCGATCTTCTGGGACACGTCACAGGTCCCAGAAGTTACATCAGTCATTCACAGTGGGCAGCACGATTTGCCAACACTTGTGATGCCCACACTTGTGATGCCAGCGCCGCACGGAGGAGGGGGGATAAGAGCGATGCTGCGGGCAGCTGTATCGCTGGAGCCTGGGACAGGTGAGTGTCTGATTATTAAAAGTCAGCAGCTTTTTGTAGCTGTTGACTTTAAATAGGGTGGAACTCCGCTTTAAAGTGGTTGTCAACTCGTGACAACCACTTTCACCTACAGGTAAGCCTATAATAAGGCTTACCTGTAGGTGCCTTGCATATCTTCCAAACATGCACGGTTCAGGAGATATGCAGAGTACTAGCTGTGCCAACGTCATTTTGGCACATGTGCAGTGAAGAAACGGCCTCTGTGCCATTCCTTTATTGTGATTGTGCCGTGACTGGTGGCTCATGAGCGGGAGTGGCGTCATGCGACTCCGGCCAGTCACAGAGCCGGAGATCGCGGCCCCGGAAGGAAGAGGGGCAGAAGATGGGCGCGGCCAGCACAGGAGACAGCACTGGACCTCGCATGCTTCGTTTGCAGATAAGTGGCACATAATGGGCTACTATGCGGCGCATAGTAGCCCACTATGCATCTACTTTACAGGGGAATACAGAAGAAGTAAATCCAATCTGGGTTTACTTCCTCTTTAAGGAGTATTTTGCAGGCACAAGAATGGTGGCATATGTGTGTCTTTTATACAGTCAGTAGGCTCAAACTCTGTTTTACCATTTGCACCACCCACCGTACATTTACTGTGACAAAGCAGCCACTTTGCGCCAGATCACATACCTAGTATGTGATCTGACACTTCCGGGACTGGGACGCGCACCATCGGCGACCAGCTCCCTCTGTGATCACACACACAGCGGGAGCCCAGCAGCGGGTACAGCGGACTTGATGTCCGCCGACACCAGCCGATTACACAGGCAGAAGGGAAGGTATTGATCCTGTGTTTTTGCAAAGCAGGAACACTGATTTTTGCCTTCCCCTAGTCAAAGCACCTCTCACACTGTGAGTAAGCACAGGCTAGGCACACAGTTAACCCTTTGATCGCCCCTGATGTTAACTCCTTCCCAGCCAGTGTCATTAGTACAGTGACAGTGCATATTTTTTAGCACTGGTCACTGTGTTAGTGTCTTTGGCCCCCAAAAAGTGTCAAAAGTATCAGTTAGGTGTCCGATTTGTGCACCGCAATACTGCAGTCCCACTATAAGTCGCTGATCGCTGCCATCACTAGTAAAAAAATAAAAATATCCCATAGTTTGTCGATGCTATAACTTTTGTGCAAACCAATCAATATACGCTTATTGGGATTTTTTTTAACCACTTCAGCCCCGGAAGGATTTCCAGCTTTAGGACCGGAGCCCTTTTTGCGATTCGGCGCTGCGTCGTTTTAACTGAAAATTGCGCGGTCGTGCGACGTTGTACCCAAACAAAATTTGCGCCCTTTTTTTCCCACAAATAGAGCTTTCTTTTGGTGGTATTTGATCCCCTCTGCATCATTTCTGATCGCCGCTATAAACAAAAGAAGAGCGACAATTTTGCAAAAAAACCCAAATTTCTTACTTTTTGCTAGAATACAAATCCAAAAAAAAAATACAAAAAAACATTTTTTTTCACCGTTTTTGGCCGATTTATATTCTTCCTCATATTTGCGATAAAAAAAATCGCAATCGGCGTTTATTGATTGGTTTGCACAAAAGTGGTCGCGTTTACGGATGATGAGAATTCATTTTTGGGGTTTTTATTTTTTTTTTATTTTTTACTAGTAATGGCGGCGATCTGCGATTTTTTGCGGTACTGCGATATTTCAGCGGACATGTCGGAACATTTTGACACTTTTTTGGGACCATTGGCATTTATACAGCGATCAGTGCTATAAAAATGCACTGATTACTGTGTAAATGCCATTGGCAGTGAAGGGGTTAACCTGCAGGGGGCGCTCTAAGGGTTAACTATGCTCCCTGGGCGTGTTCTAACTGTATGGGGGATGCCCTAGCTGGGGAAGGGAAGTGGTCACAGCCTTCACGTAAAGGACGGCTGTGATCACAGCCCTTCCCCCTCACACAGAGCGGAGGTCCGTGTTTACATACACGGACCTCCGCTCACTCGCTCCGGGGGGGGCCATCGCGGGTAGCCGGCGGCAATCAAAGCTGCCGCACCCGCTCCCTGGCCCTCCCCGAACACAGTGAGCGCGCGGGCGCGCCTCCGGTGATTTGCGATAACGGCGATTTGCGATAACGAACCACCTTGTCGCCGTCAACCTGCGGTTGGCGGTCGGCAAGTGGTTAACCAAAAATATGTAGCAGAATAAATATTGGCCTAAATTTATGAAGAAATTATATTTTTTACATTTTTTTTATTGGATGTGTTTTATGGCAGAATGTAAAAAATATTGTTTTTTTTTTTTTCAAAAATGTCAATCTTTTTTTGCTTATAGCACAAAAAAAAACACAGAGGTGATCAAATACCACCAAAAGAAAACTCTATTTGTGTGAAAAGAGTACAAAAATGTTATTTGGGTACAGTGTCGCATGACTGCGCAATTGTCAGTTAAAGTAACGCAGTGCTGCATCACAAAAAATGCCCTGGTCATGAATGGGGGTAAATCTTTCGGAGGTCAAGTGGTTAACTCTGTCTCAATAAGCCATGCCCAATAGTTAGCACAATGTAGCCATGTATATTCTAATCTGTCATGCAGCCCTCGTCATCATTCTATTAGGGGTACCCCTCAGGGTGGATTTGATTTAAATCACCAGTAAAAAGGCTTGATTTGAATCAACTCCATTTAAATCATAATTTTTAAAGAGCAACTGCCATCTCTGTCTCGCAGAGGCTCCTCCACTGACCCGCTGTTGACTCGCCGACAGTCCCATTCACTAATGGGACAGCTGGTAATGTGGCAGTGACACAACAAGGTGAGTGGATGCTAACAGACGCTACCATGATGGATCTAAAGTGACAGGTGCTCTTTAAATGTAAGGACTCTTGCTGGTAGTTAGAATCTTTAATATTTGCAAGCAAAATTAAGATTTCCTATTTAGAATAACAAGCTGTTTAGTAAAACAGCGTTATCAGAACTGATTCAATCACTACAGTTTGTTTTATGTCACGGTTACTGTGACATTGTGTGAATGCATCAATGCAGGGTATGTTATCTTAGGTTGAAGAGCTTGGATTCATTGAATGAGTTTACCAAAAATGTAAATATTGCAGAAAATACGTCCTCATGCTACATAACTAAGCTCCATTTAGTGCTGAATAAACTAAATTATTAATGTATCTTAGAGTAGAACTATTGGCAATTTTATTTTCATTTTGGATAGAGCAAGGGAGGGTAGTAACCCCTGTCACATTTTTTTTTTGCCATCTGTGCCCCATTGCAGAGATTTCCCTTCACTTCCTGTCCCATAGCCAAACAGGAAGTGAGGGGGTTCCCTGCAAATAAAGGGAATTTATTGGGGACCCCCAAGTCTCCAGAACTAGTGTCCCCATTGGAAGATTTCCCCTGTATTACTTTTCTGGGGACAGCCCAAAATGTGGGGATTTTCTTTTACTTTCACTTTCAATGATAATGGTAAACAGGACAAATAGAAAGGGTAAATCTCGTTAATGGGGGCACAGACAGCAATACAAACTGACAGGTTGTCAGGAACCATAAATCAGACAGAAGACAGAAGTGCAGTAAAAATCACACTTTGTAATAAAAAGGTAAAATGTTATAAACAGAGTAAACGTGGTCAATCCAGAGATCAGCGAGGTCAAACAAATGGAATGCAGGGTCAGGAGCCAGGAGAAGAGTCAGCTGAGCAGGGTCTTGAATCCAGGAACCAGAAGGGAATGTCAAACAGGCAAAGTACACCAAGAACGCTCCTCCGGACTGTACCTTTTCCAATGAACCAGGCACTGTATGCGCCCACGGAACCTACGGGAGGCAATGATAGATTGTATTTCATACTCCTCTTGGTTCTGAACCTGAACAGGATGAGGATGTGGTACCGAGGTGGTGAAGCGGTTGCATACCAAAGGTTTTAACAAGGAGACATGGAATACATTATAAATTTGCATATTAGAAGGCAGGTCTAAAGCGTAAGCCACTGGGTTGATCTTGCGAAAAATACGGCAAGGCCCAATAAACTGTGGTGCCAGCTTCAGTGAGGGAACACAGAGTCAGAGGATGCAAGAAGACAGTCAGACCCTCTCCCCAACTTGGTAAGAGGGCGCAGGTAGGCGTCTGCGGTCAGCATGGCGTCTGTACCTATCATTGGCACTTCGCAAAGACTCCCGGACCTGTACCCAAGTGGAACGAAGACCATGGAGATGCTCCTCCAACGCAGGAATTCTCTGAGGAACAAATTCGCCATAAACTGAGACAATTGGGAATCAGTATTGACAGCACTATTGTGAGCAAACTCCACCCAAGGTAACAGGTCAGACCAGTTGTTATGGTGGTCAGAAATATAGCAATGTAAAAACTGTTCCAAAAACTGGTTGGCTCGTTCTGCAGCCCCATTGGACTGCGGGATTATACACAGAAGAGAAGGAAAGCTGAATTCCCAACTGTGCACAAGAGGTTTGCCAAACCCTGGACACAAACTGGCTACCCCTGTCCAATTCGATCACCTTGGGAAGCTCATGCAAGCAAAAGATCTCCCAAACAAAAATGGATGCCAGTTCCCTTGATGTGGACTACTTCTTAAGTGAAATACAATGTGACATATTTGAGGATTGGTCAACCACCATAAGGATAACTGTGTTACTCTGAGAGTTAGGTAACTCCACAATAAAATCCATAGACAAGTGGTTCCAAGGGCACTCTCTATTGGGTATGGGTTGTAGAAGACCCACTGGAAGATGTTGTGGTGTTTTGTTCTGAGCACACACGAAACAGGCTGCTACGAAATTGGCTACATCAGCGTGGAGACTAGGCCACCAGAACTGTTGAGAAATAACCCAAATGAGTTAATTCTTCTCTGAGTGACCAGCAGCCTTGGGATAATGGTAAGTCTGGAGCACAACAGTATGGAGACTCTCGGTGACAAAGCAGCAATCACAAGGATGAAGTGAGACTGGTACGAACTGTAGCCACAATACAATCAGGAGTAGAGTTGAGCGAACCCGGACTGTAAAGTTCGGGTCCGTACCGAACTTTGGGGTGTCCGGGACCCGGACCCGGACCCGAACTTTTCAAAAAAAGTCCGGGTTTCTCAGAGGTATGACAACACGAGGTCTGAATGGTAATAGGGTTCCGACGACCAGTGAGTCTCTTCTTAATTGAGTAAACCCAATAAAGAGTTGTCAAGACCACCGGATCAGAGGTGCGACTACATCGGTTAAAGCATCGTCGGACAAAGCACACACGAGTCTTGTTTTGTGGTGTTGTAGAAGGTCACCCAGAAGATGTTGGGTATGGGTTATCTCTCACGGGAACCTTGGTGAACAGATACCTAAAATAACACCTCAATGGATTGAGAGTCTCATTGTGTCAATAGGAATACCACCAACTGGT
>BLSH010005958.1:1253024-1267461 GCA_018402905.1 Glandirana rugosa | reverse complement strand
TGCAGAACAGTGATATGGGTACTTCCGGCTTATTTATACTTTTTTGACACAGTTTGAAGATGATTTTAGAACAGTTCTATGGCCTCTAATGTTAATTAATACTTTTCAGACCCATTTTGAAGATGATTTCCATTTTTGCATTTTTTATGTTTTTATTTTTTTAAAAATATTTAAAGTTATTTCCCTGTCCCCATTTCTTTGTAGGTCACTTGTCCCACCCTTACCCACATTTCCTTCCTTTTGCAGACCTCTAGGACCTTCCAGGACTATTTTACAGCACTTTTTGTACCTAAAAGTCCGGGTCTCCATTGATTTCAATGGGGTTCGGGGTCCGGGACAAAGTTCGGGTTCTGTCCGGACCCGAACCCGGACTTTGACCCGAAGTTCGGCCGAACCAGCAGAACCCGGACTTCTAGAAGTTCGCTCAACTCTAATCAGGAGGTATCACAGGAATAGGAACTGACTCCCCCTTGGAAGCGGAGGAAGACTGTCGTGATAATACAACGGCCCTTACAGAGGCATAACTAGAACCTTCCGGGCCCGGTGCAAGAAATTATGAAGGGCCCCCCTGATCCCCGGCCAGGGCCCTTCCCTATTCTTGCTGATCCTGGGGCCCTTTACTCTCATCACGGGTCCCTTTATTATGGTCCTGCAGTGGTACCCTTTCACAAGTTCTGCAGCGGGCCCCCCTACTGCCATCTTCGGGCCTCCCCATGGTGGTGAAATGCCAGCGCCCGGTCACAATTGCAACCTTTGCAATGCTGATAGTTCCCTCACTGGTGTTGGTAGTTTTTAATTTTTATTTTAAATTCATGATTTTTTTTACCATTTCATTTTATTTCTTTTACAATTTTATTTTTTATTATTTTTTACATTTTTTTTTTTAGGAGCTCTGTTGGGGGGCTTTGATGAGATATCAGGGCTCTAAACAAACCTCAGCCCTCAATCTCCATCTGTGTAACCTCAGCTGCACAGAATGAATGGACAGGAATAGTTGAGTACCGAGCCTCCCATTCATTCAGAAATGGAAGTAAAGTAAAAACAGTTTTCTATGCTTCAGTTATGAATGAACCAATTGGTACCAATCACTGACTCTGTCCATTCAGAAAAGGAACGAGCCGGTAAATGACAAATTTACCAACCCGTTCCCATTTCTCCATCATGACACATCTTCTACAGCAGCTGGCAGGAGAGAGGAGGGGGGAAGACAGCAGCTTTGTGGGGGGACACTGGGAACAGCAAAAGACAAGTAAACTGTATAGAAGGGAAATGGAGGGCATTGGTTCCTCTTAATGCCGCCCCGCCATCCCTCCTATCCAGGTGTACAAGGGAGGCACAAGGGCCCCCTGGAGCATGGGGCCCGATTGCAATCACAACCCCTTCATCCCCTTTCCTTACGCACCTGGGCCCTTACATTCTTAGTCCCGGGTATGAATGAGACTATGTAATTGAAGCTTGACAAGAACAGAGCCCATTGCTCCCTCCTGAGGGAGAGGCGTTTAGCCATAGACAAGAATGTGAGATTCTTGTGGTCAGTCAAAATGAGAACCAGAACAGTGGTACCCTTGTGGAGAGGCCTCCATTCTTTAAGGGCTAAAATGATCGTGAACAACTCTCTGTCCCCAATCTCATACTTGCATTCCGCAGGAGACAACTTCGCCTTGAGTGTTTCAAAGGCCTTAATGGACTCCAGAGACCAATTTTGTGGGTTACCGTCCTTTCTGGTCATATCAGTCAGGGGTTTCACCAGAGACAAGAAGTTACGAATAAACTTCCGATAATAAATGGCAAAGCCAAGAAAACCTTGTAGTGGACGTAAACCCACGGGTCGGGGCCACTGTAAAACTGCCGATAGCTTCTCTGGATCCATCAAAAAACCAGCAGTGGAAATGACATAACCCAGGAATTTAACCTGTTCACGATGGAACTCGCACTTCTCCAGTTTACAATACAGGTTATTATCTCTTAGCCTCTGAAGCACAGGGCAAGACATCTGTGTGGTGGCTCTCTAGGGACTTGGAATATATGAGGATATCATCAAGAGATAAACCACCACACATTGCTGCAGCAAATTTCAAAGAACATCGCTGGCGAACTCCTGGAAAACTGCCGGAGCATTGCAAAGATCAAACGGCATTAAGAGGTATTCGTAATGGCCTGTCCTGGTATTAAAAGCAGTTTTCCACTCATCGCCCTCCTTGATTCTCTAAAGATTGTATGCCCTCTCAGATCAAGCTTTGTGAAAACCGTTGCTCCCTTGAGGCGGTCAAATAACTCTGTAATCCACGAAATCGAATAAGCATTCTTAATTGTGAAGCAATTAAGACGCCTATAATCGATACAAGGTCTTAGTTCGCCAATCTTCTTTTTCACAAAGAAGAAGCCAGCACCAGCAGGAGACGAGGATTTGCGGATGGACCCATGAGAAATTGCATCTGCAACATACTCCTCCATGGCTTTATCATCCAAGACAGACAAATGGTAAACCCGGCCATGAGGGGGTATGGCACCAGGTTGAAGGTTAATTGCGCAATCATACGATTGGTGTGGAGGCAAACTACCGGCTTGACCTTTATTAAAGACATCGCTAAATTTGCAGTATTCCTCCGGAAGAGGTACACAAGACCTTAGCCATTTTCTGAAAACATGTCTTACAGCATTGTGGCAACCAGGAAAGAACCTCAGCACAAAGCCAATCAAAAGAGGGGTTGTGCCTCTGTAACTAAGGGTAACCAATAACCATCAGAAAATAAGGAGAGGAAATGACTTGGAATTGGATTATCTCATGGTGAAGAGCCCCTACGGCCATGGTCAATGGAGCAGTCTCATGAGTCACCTGGGCAGGCTGTAGAGGTCTCCCATCAATAGCCTCAATGGCGAGTGGAGTTGCCCGAAGCTGCAGCGGAATCGAGTGCTTAGACACAAAGGCATTATCCATGAACAGGCCTGCATCCCCAGAGTCGATTAGAGCCTGTATCGCGATGGAAGACTCAGACCAAGAAAGGGTAACCGGAACCAGGGGCTTATTCTTACGGATGACGGGGGACGTAACAATGCCACCTATAGTCTGTCCCCTACAGGACCTCAGGTGCAAGCGTCCCCCCAGACGGGTAGGATAAGACAAGTGACCTGCCTGGTCACAGTAAAGGCACAATCCACCCTCCTCCTAAAGGCTCTCTCATCCGCAGAGAGACGTGTGAAGCCCAACTGCATAGTTTCTACTTCAATGACAGGCTCGGAACCAGGAGGTATGGGAGGTGAGGGAGGTAAGGGTGGGACTACAAAGTTTAGAACCAAACGTACAGGAGGTTTCCACAAGCGCTCCTTAAAGGAAGGTCTCTCTCTGAGTCTGGAGTCAATGAAAATGGCAAACATGATCAACCTCTCCAGCTCAATGGGTATGTCTCGGGCTGCTATCTCATCTTTGATATTATCTGAGAGACCATGAGGAAAAGCAGCCGTGAGAGCCTCATTGTTCCAAGCAACCTCTGCTGTCAGAGAACAGAATTCAATGGCATAATCGGCAACTGTTCCCGTACCCTGCTTGATGGACATGAGGCTTTTGGCAGCAGTAGTGGAGCGTGCGGTAATGTCAAACCGCCCTTTTAAAGGAGGCCACAAACTCTGGGTAACTCTGGACAACAGGTTTTTGCGTTTCCCATAGAGGGTTTGCCCAGGCCAAGGCTCTGTCAGAAAGCAAAGAAACCACACAAAGCCTTGGGCAGCATCTCAAAGTATATCCTAACCTGGTTGAGAAACCCTCTGCATTGAACTGGATCGACCCTAAATTGCTGGGGAGGTGGAGTGGAACCAAACATACCCCTTGTACAGGTAATATTTGAGGAGGGTGCCTGCACAGAGACTTGAGCATCGGCAACACAGGTTGTGCTGGAACAGCCACTGTGGGAAGAACCAGGTGAGCAATGCGATTCAGGAGCATCTGTAACGCTATGGCAAGCTGATCCATGCGTTGATCCTGCTCATCCAATCTGGAAAAAATATTACCAGCAAGTGGACTGACTGCATCTTTTGAATTCATGGCCTTCGCCTATTGTTAGGAACCATGAATCAGACAAAGACAGAAGTGCAGTAAAATCACACTTCTTAATAAAAAGGTAAAATGTTATAAACAGAGTAAATGTGGTCAATACATAGCCAGTGTTCGGTAACCGGACTGGATAGTCAGAGCAAGCCAGTGAAACATAGATCAGCGAAGTCAAACAAATGGAATGCAGGGTCAGGAGCCAGGAGGAGAGTCAGCCAAGCAGGACCATGAATCCAGGGACCAGAAGGGAACGTCAAGCAGGCAAAGTCTTTCACAGGAACACACAGCAGAGATTTCTCCAGAGATGTTGACCAGACGAAGGTGTCTGAGATCTGATCCAGGCAGTTTATATAGCTAGGGGAGCTGGCTAACGAGCAGGATATGGACATCAGGTGAGACAGAGTGAAAGCTGAGACTGGCAATTAACCATCAGCTGAGCAGCTTGCTCTGAGAAGAGAGGGCTGAGCCCAGCCCTGACACAGGTGTTCTTACCTATCTCTACTCTATCCAAAACTAAAAATAAGAGTTTTGCCTTTAGTTATACTTTAAATAGAAAACTATCTTTGGATACATTTTTACTTCAAAAGCATTTTATTAAAATACATTTGATAAAAAAAATCTGATTTAAATAAAAAAAAATCAGATTTAAATAAAAGACCTGTTTAAAAAAAAAAAATCATTGATTTTTATCAATCCTGGTCCCCCTTCTTTTGAAGTTGGGAGGTATAAATACCCTCTTCACGGAATTTAGCACACCAACATTTTATCCACCTACTTTCCTTCATACACAAAAATGTTCCAAAGGAAGGTAGATGTGCAGGTCCTTGCTATGTGTTTGGCACTGCTATTGAAGAACGTGATTCCAATGTGAAAGCCATTCTTAAAAGTTAGAGAGAAAAAGAAGTGAAACTTAATGTGTAAAAACTTAAACTGCAAGTAAGCAAAGTAAAGTATTGTGGCCACATGTTGTAAAACCATATTCAGAAAAAAGTCTAGCTATCTCTCACATGATACCTCCTTAAAATTGGACTTGGCAACACTTCTAGAAATGGCCAATTACCAGCCAAGCCTCACCACACATCTTGCTGACATTTTCTGACATCTGAGAGAACTTTTAAAGAAAAACTATGATTTTCAAAGGGAATCTCAAAAGAATAATACATTTGATAAAACGAAACTCATTGCTAATGCTGAAACATTAGCATACTATGAAATGTCAAAAGAACAGACATTTCAGAGTAATATCTCAAAACAAGGGTTTGATGCTGTCTTACTGCAAGGAGGGAAACAGGTTATTTATGACTCTAAAGTAAGCCATAGATTAAACAATTTTCTTTCTTCCACCACGGGCAGAAATAAAGAAAATTGCTTGATACTCCCATCAACACAGTCAATGTTGATAGGGGAATCAATCCTGCAGTGCTATTGTGTTCTGCCGATGGAACGCCTTCCCTGCCAGCAGAATACAATGAACACTGCTAGCGGCTATAGCAACCAGCAGTGATCACATGTCCAAAATTCAACAGGCTGGTGGATGTATCAACTTCAGTACAACTAGCCTACCCATATATGGATCGAGTCCCTGCTGAACCAGCCAAAATTTGATCCATCTATGGCCAGCTTAAAGTGACTGTAAAGTCTCATTTTTTTATGTTTTAAATAACAAACATGTCATACTTACTCCCTCTGTGTAGTTGGTTTTGCACAGAGCAGCCCAGATCCTCCTCTTCTTGGGTCCCTCTTTGCTGCTCCTGGCTCCTCCCTCCTATCGAGTGCCCCCTCAGCCAGCAGTTTTCTGTGGGGGTACCCGAGCTGAGTCAGAGCTCCGTGTATCCATTCAGACACGGAGCCCTGATCTGGCCCCATCCCTCTCTCCCCTGATTGGCTGACTGACTTTGATTGACAGACGCGGGAGCCAATAATGCTGCTGTGTCTCAGCCAATCAGGAGGAGTGTCCCAGACAGCTTAGAGAGAGAAGATGCTCAGGTAGGGGGTGCTGGGGAGGCTGCTACACACATAGAAGGTTTTTTTATCTTAATGCATAGAATGCATTAGGAAAAAAAAAATCTGCCTTTACAACTCCTTTAAGTCGCAAACAATGACAGAGATTAGCTATGTCCAAATAGAAAAGTATGTAGGAAGGTGCAGCATGGTGCGGCGACAGTAACCACTCAAAGTCCAGTTGCAGAAACAGAACTTGTATTAACGTTAAAGTTCACAACAAACCCAGCGGGAAGGCACCCAACCAGGAACACTTACAGGATGTCACAGCGATGTGTAGCACTGGATGTGCCAACAGCGTCTGTCTTGAGGGGCGGAATGCAGTCTGTCCAATCCATGCCAAAAAGGGGAGGCTGTCAGGAAGGATGGCGTGTCCCTATCCTTTCCCTACTCATCTGGAAACTCTCCCTACCACTATGTCCCTGACAGACAGGTGACCTGTCCCTACACTACCCACATGCAAAATGCATGCCAAGTCCAGGAGCTAGGGTCTTTAATAGACTCTGCCCAACCCTAGATGACGGCCAGAGTCACATGGGGCAGCAGCATCCAAAAGGACAGCTTCCTCATTGACCCAGGAAACCATGTTTCTTTTGACTTCCTCTCCCTGTGCAATGCTGCTGAGGTTGAGCGCCACCTGCAGTGGAGAAAGTAGACTGCACCTGCCTACAAGTAGAAGAGTGGAACATTTCCATTTGTCCACATATAGTTTACAAAGCAATCATTGAATCACATCAAAAACTCAAGGCAATAATCATGAAGTGTCTTGTGTACGTCAGGCCTCCAAAAATATGACACTGTAGTAGCTTACAAACCTGGCAACATGATTCTATTTTTAATACTCAAAAACAGAATATTGTAACTTAGAAACAGGTAACTTAGAGACAAGATTGAAAAGACCAAGTGCCCAGTAAAGTTTGCAATTTTTTGAGTGAGAATAGACCTCAGTTTATTCCAAGCATGTTTAAAGTCCCATACTGTTGCTTGGCACAGTAAAATAATACTTTCTAATGTTACTGTCAAACTTTCCCCCTCCTCAGTTGAGGTCATACCCCTGTGTTCTTGATCTCAACTAACTATTGAAAGTAAAGCCTTCCTGTGTTCTCTCTTAGGGCATTTTTCATCTAGAACATGGCAGGATTCTGTTCCACTATCTTCGACACCTACCCTGTGCTCACTGACTTGTCACCGGTAAACACGGAAGCCAGCCCTACTTGCTTCCTTATCCAGCTTCTGTGTTTACCAGTGACACTACCCCATTTCAAGCAGCCCAGACGTAGCACCCTCCCTGCCCATATGACACAGAGGAGGAGGTCAGCTGCAACAGCCTCATGGCAGTGGTTCCTCCTGCAGCCCCTCATCACCCAGCTGGTACTTCTTCCTTGCATTCACATGTATGTATTAGCTGCTCTTCCCCAGCAGCCTCTCTCTGTGCCACTTTGTATTAAGAAGGGGGAGTGAGGGGTAGAGCAGGAACTCTGTACTGGGAGGGCAGTTTGGGGGTTTGGTCATTTTGGTAATTTATGATTGCACACTGGCCTGTGTTACCCACTCCTACGTACGCCCTGTGCAATACTCATGCAGGAGCCTTGCGCCCTGTGCGATACGCACTACTGAGCACTGCACAATGGGAACTCCTGAGCCCTGTGCAATATGCATGCCTGAGCTCTGTGCCCTGTGCGATATACACTTCTGAGCCCGGCACAATCCTGGAGTGGGGGAATGTAAGTACCTGCACTTATTCTCTGAGAAAAAATGGTCTCTCCTGATATTTGTAGACCATTGCAGCCAGTGTTATGGATAAATACTCTAGATTCTTAATATACACTTTAACCGCTTCCTGCCTATATAGTAATATGACGACTGAGCGGGAGCGCTGCTATCCTGGGTGGATGTCATGATGTCCTCCCAGGATTGTACCTAATGAATGCCCCACGGGCTATGCTTTAGTGCAATCCATCACCCGACTGATCAGTGTATCGGGTCGCTGCCGGTACCATGTGGACACTGTGACCAATCACAGCAGATCACATGGCTGCTATCCTGGGTGGACATCATGATGTCCTCCCAGGATCATGCCTAATGAATGCCCCAAGGGCTACGCTTCAGCACAATCTATCACCTGACAGATCAGTGTATCGGGTCGCTGCCGGTACCATGTGGACGCTGTGACCAATCACAGCAGATCACATGGCAATTGCACACAATGAATGGCTTTCATTTAAAGCCATTAATTGTATACTATTGTGTTGACCTCTGTGATTGATTACAGTGATCACATGGTACACACAGGGCCAATTACAGTACATTTGTACCATGTGATAGCTGTGGCCAATCACAGCTTCACAATAGTACACATAGGATGAATGGATGTCATTCATAAAAAATGGTTGCTTATAACAGTGATAAATGTTATAAGCAATCACAGTGTGTAGAAAAAAAATCCTGATCACCTCCCCAGAGTAGACCAGTGATGCTATGGTATTGCTCTGGTCACAGTATGTAAAAAAAAAAAGTAAAAAAAATAAAAACAAAATGTAATAAAAAGAAAGAAAAATAAAAAAAAAATGAATAAAATGTATTTTTTATTTTTTACACACTGTCACCAGTCAGTGTCCATGATCACCACCACACCAGTCATATGATGATACTGTACCACACTGGTGACAGTATGTAAAAAAAAAATGTGGAAAAAATATTTCTTCATTTTCCAAAAAGTAGACAAAAAATTTACTTGCCTCTTACTAAATACCTTAGACTGTCTACTTTCCAAATGAGGGTCATATGGGGGATATTTGTACTGTTCTGACATTTCAGGCCTCAAGAAATTAGATAGGCAGTCAGCACATCAGGATTGATCAATTTTCAAATGTATACTGTATACCATAATTTGTGGACTTTCACACAGACTAAATTCTATACACCAATTTGGGTTATTTTTTTTTACCAAAGAAATGTAGCAGAATACATTTTGGCCTAAATTTATGAAGAAAGATTACTTATTTGCAAAATGTTATAACTTTTTTCAAATTTTTCATTCTTTTTTGTTTATTTAACAACAAAAAAACAACAACTCAGAGGTAGTTAAATACCACCCAAATAAAATTCTATCTGTTTAAAAAAATTATAAAAATGTTATTTGGATACAGTGTTGCATGACTGAGTAATTGTCATTCAAAGTGTGACATCATTGAAAGCTGAAAATTGGCCTGGGCAGGAATGGGGTGAAGGCGATTGGTATTGAAGTGGTTAAAGAAAAAACTGTATGCATACGGGCATGTTAATATATATGTTATGACACTGTCCTAAGCTATTTCGGTACTGGAAAGGTATATTTCAAATTTTATCTGAACTTTGTACAATTCAGTTGAAATTCAAATTTTATTTACCCGTTTGTTATTTCTTGCCCGTAAGTTGATTTCTCAACATTGGCTATCTTCTAACCTGCCAACTTGTGTTCAGTGGTGCACGTTGGTAAATGCTGTGCTGGATATTTATAAGCACAGGGGTTTTATGTATAAATTTAATTTAATAAGATCCAGTCTTTTTGGTTATTCTTCCCGTATATGGTATCCACTAGTGTGGATGATCTCTTTGCTTCTATCGATAGTGTTGCTGCACTATGATGGGTCTATGGTGCGGAATTCAATTGAATCACTGATTGTTCTGTAATGCTATTATCAGCGATGACTGCTATATACCTGAACAAATTATTGTTACTTTTTTATCTATTTAAAATCATTTTATTATTTGTTTTTGTTTTTTTTTTTTGTTCTGTATAGGTATGTGTGATGTGCTTTTTTTTATATATTTAAGAAAAAACACTTTAAACTCAATAAAAAGTATTTGATTAAACATTTTTTTAAAAGTGACAACAGCCAATGAAAATTGGGCACCACAACCATAAAATGATTCTACAAATACCAAAGCAATGTCATTAGAAAACAGCAACACATGCATAAAAAAATCTTGTCTATGGGTAAATCCAACACAATGAGGTTGATTTACCTAAGGGGATTTCAGAATGTTCACACACTAAATAGTGGGTATTCACTTACAATATTTATTTATGTGTAGATGAAATAGGTAAACAGGAGTATTCTTTCCAGATGATTGCACAACTGAAGTGAGTTTTTATACATTTTATTGTGTGAATATTATAAAATCCTTTAGAAAATTAGCCTCAATGTGTTTATTTATCGATTCTTTTGGCTTTAATTTTTCTTTTCAAAGAAGACTAATGTAATATGGTGAGCACTAGGCAGCATGGTAACTGGTCAATGTGTATTGAGCTGTGTTGTTAATTGATGGTTAAATATGTGGCTGACCATCATCAGGTTTTTTTCATGTAAAGCTGGATTTATCAAGACAGGAGGTTTATGGTGAATACTAGGGGGGCGCAGTAACAGCATAGCCGCTAACATTTAGAAAAATAAATAGTATGAACATGCAAAAATCCCTTATTTATGGCAGAACTTTAATGGATGTGAGGTTATTACTGAGGTATACATATGTAGACTCTTCTTAAAATAAAACGTCTTTATTACAATAGATTAAAAACAATTCTCGGGTCAAAACAGACCATGCAAATCTTAAAAACATTCCAATTCTATAATGAGCTTTATCAGCGGCTTAACATAGATTCATGTTCATAGTTGCAGAAAATATGTTCAACACATTGGGTTCCAACACGTTTCGCAGGACACTTCTGCTTCTTCAAGGAACTTCTGTATGTGTCAAGGCCGTAAGTGAAAGGTCATCTGCATTTGGTACAATTAGGATGTGGATGTGACTAGTTGTTTGTAGAACTGGTACTATTGAACGTTATTGTAAATAGTAGGAACATGCTTATGGGATTGAGAAGGAAATGCTGCACATAAAATGTTGGGGTTCTTGGAGACTTCTTTTAGCATCAAACTGTCAACTCTTGGATTGAATTTGATGGGCTAGCCAATCCTAGACAAACTGGCAGTTGAAATCAACTTGTAGATTATTTTCCAAACAGTGGAATGATTGATTTCAAATCATTTGAACTTTTTAAATCCCTTTCCAGACTCATAGACATACAAAACTTTCTTTCTGAGGGCCTTAGAGAGCTCTGTTGAACTTTACATGATTACACCACACTTGCCAAAAGCAAAGAGAACACCAGACTCTAGGCGTCTAAAGTTTTAATAAGACAAGTTTCATCTGCATACTTTGTAAGGAGGGTCTAATCATTGACACCCAATCTAAAACAGCGGATTCTAAGTAAATGGATTTGAAGTGGTGGTTAATGTGGGGATATAAAGAAAAATGAGACATATATTGCAGAGCGTGGCACCACATCCAATCGTATGAGAAAAGCAAAAAGGGAAAAAAAAAAGGGGAGGAAGGTGAACTTTAAAGGCTGCCACTAAGATCCCAAATAGGAAGAACTACAAAGCTTATGTATAATTAAAATACATATTTATTTGTATATATTAAAATGTTACAGCAAAAGAAAAAGGGATACAAAACATTTGAGTATAGGATAAGCACTGTTCCAATTGAAGGCACATGGGGAGCTGAACATGAAAAGCTGTATACAAGGCCCACAGGTGGTATCCAAAAGGTCTGTGAAAGTCCTTAACCACTTCAGCCCCAGCGTCGCTTTAACTGACAATTGCACAGTCATGTGACGTTGTACCCAAACGAAATTGATGTCATTTTTTCACCACAAATAGAGCTTTATTTTGGTGGTATTTGATCACCTCTGCGGTTTTTATTTTTTGCGCTATAAACAAAAAAGAGTGATAATTTTGAAAAAAAAAAACAATATTTTTTACTTTTTGCTATAAAACATATAAAAAACAAATTTATTTATCAGTTTTGGCCAATATACATTCTTCTACATATTTGCGGTAAAAAAAAACGCAATCGGCGTATATTGATTGGTTTACGCAAAAGTTGCCAATTTTACAAACCATGAGAATGATTTATAGCTTTTTTACTATTTTTTATTTTTTTTACTAGTAATGGCTGCGGTCTGCAATTTTTATCGGGACTGTGATATTGGGGCGGACAAATCGGACATTTTTGACACTTTTTTGGGACCATTGACATTTATACAGCGATCAGATCTAAAAATAACCACTGATTACTGTACAAATGTCACTGCCAGGGAAGGGGTTAACCTGTAGGGGGCAATCAAGGGGTTAACTGTGTTCCCTAGGTGTGTGGGGGCTGGGCAGGCAGGGGCATGACAGATCTAACTAATCCTCATGACAGGGATCAGTAGATCTTTGTCATGCCCACTGACAGAATGGCCCCACACACCTAGGGAACAAATCGACGGTTCCCTGTTCTTCCTGAGTAGTAGGCGATCACGGGTGGCCAGTGGACATCGAGTCCGCCTGACCTGCGGCCACACTGAGGAAGCGCATGGCAGGCACGAGAGCACGCTGCCAGTGGCGCACGCTCACCCCTAGCAGTGCCTGCACGAATTTCCGTTTATAAACGGCAATTTGTGTTATGCTGTCACTCTGTGGCAGTAAATGTACACGAGCGGGTCTTTAACCGGTTAATGGTTGACACCTAGCTAGTGGAGTGGTCAATGTCAGCACCAGAGGATCGCTACGCGTTTCGCCAATAGCTTCATCAGCATAGAGGGCATGCCAAAACAACCGCTGTGTCCATGCCCAGTGCACCATGCATAGGAACTAAAGCAAAACAGAAAGAAAGAAAGAAAGGAAGAGCTCCAGCAAAATGCCCAATGGTCCTATTTGAGGGGACTCTTCCAAAGAGGACGGCTTGTAGCAGCCATCCAAGCAACGTGAGATGAGAAACTTGTCAGAAAAGAGCAATAATGCTAGGCTACAACAACCCAGTATAAATATAGTGCAATGCAATCTCAAGGCAGAGCGAATCCCCAGCTGAGAAAAGATTGCAGGGAAGTAAGCAGGCCCCTTGCCTGTTCCTAAATGGTGAGGAGTGTGGCCAGATCTGCACTTAGCCGCATGTGCCTTCAATTGGAACAGTGCTTTTCCTATACCCAAATGTTTTGTATCCCTTTTTCTTTTTACTGTAACATTTTAATGTATACAAATCAATATGTCTTTTAATTATATGTAAGCTTTGTTGTACTTCCTATTTGGGATCTTAGTGGCAGCATTTAAAGTCCGTCTTCCCCCTTTTTTTCCCTTTCTACTTTTCTAATATGGGGATATAATTTATGTTTTCCATTTGACAAATGTGCTTTTCCATTAATTTAGATCATGAAAATGAATGCGTATGTCAACGTTGTATTTCATTTGTTGAAGTATATCATCTTTAACTGTAGGCACTATTTGCATTAAGAGCTAATGTTTGTCTTTTCAAAAACACTGTCAACAATTTCATTGGGGTATACTTACTTTTTCACGTTACTGTATAATATCCCTGTAAGGCAGGACAGCCCTCTGCCTAACAGTACTGGTGTTATTCTAGTCCCGGAGCAGACAGCTTCCAGGACCCCGCTAGTGCTCTGTATTGTGTCATAGAACCCGGTGAACACTACAGAACAGTGTCCAAAAGCCTAGGATCAGGGATTGCAAGTGTGTAACAAGTGAGGTTATATAGTGTTAGGTAGTAAAAAAGGGTTAAAAAGTATATTATGAGCATTTGAGTGGGAAAAGGTTACATTACCAACTAAAGGCCTTCGGCATTTACAGCAATATTTTTTTTGGCATTAGGGACCCATCTGATGGTACGGAGCCCTCTTGGGTTGTTGTCATGGGGTTCGGTTCTCAGAAAAGTGCAATGTTTTTGGCAACATGTTTTCCAGCTGGTAGGGTGCCAGTGAGGATAGGATTTTGGTGCAGTCAGTATAATATCTGTTGTGACGGAATACCACCTTTCTGCTAGCTGGTTAGATTTTCCAGTACAATGTTATTTTGGTCCATTGTTACTGGTGGTATTTAATTGATTGTTTAAATATTTATTGTTTAATTAAATGGCCGCAGTGGCCAGTTGAACTCAATGTCATGCTATATGGTGTTTTATTGTTGGAGGTAATTAGGGACATTATTGATGAAACCCTCAGCCAAGTTATATTGTTTAAGTGTGGGCCATATATCTTCTGTATCCTGACTGTATCCACATTAAACACTACAAATTGAAAATTACCCGATAGGGACATATAGAACAAAAAAACCCGACCTCAAGATGAAATTTATTTACTCTATTCGTGAGTAAATCGTGGTCTTATTCTCACCTTCGACACAGACTATATTGTCCGATAAAAGATCGTGAATTTCTTTTTCTTCAGAACATTATAAGCCAACATCACAAATTACACCTATGTCAGTCCTATGTCTTCTATATACCGGGTGTGAATTTGTTATATTGAACCGACTCCCAAAGTAGTTATTACAGGGATTAATGGAGGTTGTT
>BLSH010005958.1:1198292-1230245 GCA_018402905.1 Glandirana rugosa | reverse complement strand
GAGTCCACACAGAACCCCCCTTAGAGTCTGCAGAATTTCCATTTACTGTAAGGGGGAGCTCTGTGGAATCCAATATAAAGGGGAACCCTGATTTAAGGGGGGGGGCACTGCAGACTCTGGCGTAAGGGGGTCTCTGCTTACCAAAGCCCCCCCCCCCGCATCAAATCCCACTGAGCACCCCTTAAAATTATTTTTATGCAGTGGGAAACAGGAGACTGGGTGAGATTACTCACCCCAGGATCGAGGCTCAGGCACACGCTGTCTGCAGCTTTCCACTTCTGGGTTCAAGCTTCCCGCCCACACATCCCCGGGGAGTGTGGGCGGGGCAAACCCAGGAGTCACAGGAGGGGCGGGAGGAAGAGGAGCAGTCCGTCCACGGAGAGCGGAACTGCCAGCATCGGCGCTGAGGCTGAGCTGTGTGTGAGAGAGACACACAGTTCAGCCCATGCAGCGGCACCTTGGAGAAGAAGACACAAGCACGGCCATATAGCGGTTTGTGAGCGGCGGCTGTGGCCTGTGTTAACCCTGTCCAGGCCGCGATCGGCGCTTACCTCCCGCTGTGTGGCCTGGACATCAATAGGCCTTGAAGCGGGCTGCCCTATGGCCAGTCCGGTCCTGGCTCTGCTTCAGCCTTTCTCAACCTTTTCAACACAAAGGAACCCTTGAACTAACTTCCCCGTCTCATTTGTGGTCATTGGGAGGAATTCCCCCCTTATAGATAGCTAAAAAGATCAATGGTGTCTGTGGGAACTTATCTGAGAGGTAGAAATTGTCATTGCACAAGGAACCCCTAGCAACCTCTGGAGGAACCCTAAGGTTCCACTGAACCCTGGTTGAGAAACCTTGCCCTACTGGGTGCCAAAACGTAGGGAGGCTGAAACTACATACTGTATATGCGTTTTCCATTCAGCTGCAAGTTGCCTTGCATTGCAGGTTAACAGGTATAATAACAATTGACAACACACTTTAACTTTCACTATTCTGTACTACTACTCCTGGACCTCTCTGCTGCCTTTGACACAGTGGGCCACCCCCTCCTCTTCAAAAAACTCCACGCCTTTGGTCTCCATGACTGCACTCTTCGCTGGTTCTCATCCTACCTATTACACCACTCCTTCAGTGTCACCTACAACTCTACTTCCTCCTCTCCTCTCCCTTTCTCTGTCGGTGTTCCCCAAGGTTTTGTTCTTGGACCTCTCCTTTTCTCAATCTACACCTCCTCCCTGGGTCAGTTGATTGCCTCCCATGGCTTTCAGTATCATCTCTATGCTGATGACACACAAATCTATCTCTCAACCCCCTAGATCTCTCCATCTGTCTCCTCACTAGAGTTGAGCGAACCCGAACTGTAAAGTTCGGGTCCGTACCGAACTTTGGGGTGTCCGTGACCCAGACCCGAACCCGGGCATTTGAAAAAAAGTTTGGGTTCGAGTTCTGGGTTCGGGTATTTGATCACGCATGTTGAAAGCTGCAGGGCAGCCATTCAACAAGCGTTTCACTGGTTTGCCCTTAGAAGCCATCACAGCCATGCCTACTAATGGCATGGCTGTGATTGGCCAGTGCATCATGTGACCCAGCCTCTTTATAAGCATTAGTCACTTAGTGCTGCATGTCACGTGCTCTCTGGGTAGTGTAGGGAGAGGACACTGCCGGTGCTGTGAGGGACAGATTGCAGATAGATAGATAGGTAGAGATTACTACTACTACTGCTTTTAGGGACAGTTTGCAAATCTAATAACATCTCATCCTGCATTACAGAACTATCTGACTGGACCAGGTCTAGAGTCTACTGCTTAGAGAGACAGATTATTGTTCTACAATCATCTTCTAGTTCTATAGGGCCAGGTTCCTGCTGTTGCTGTAAGGGACAGATTATTGTTCTAAAATCATCGCCTACTCCTATAGGGTCAGGTTCCTGCTGTTGCTGTAAGGGACAGATTATTGTTCTAAAATCATTTTGCAGCCCTCTAGCACTTTCCAGGACTTTTATACAGTCATTTTTGTGCCAAAAAGTTTGGGTCCCCATTGAATTCAATGGGGTTCGGGGTAAAGTTCGGGTCAAGTTCGGTACCGAACCCGGACTTTTTCCCGAAGTTCGGCCGAACCCACCGAACCCGAACATCCAGGTGTTCGCTCAACTCTACTCCTCACCATCACCAACTTACTAACAGGCATCCAACGTATTAAATTCAAGATACTAACAATGACTTATAAAGCAATTCACAACCTGGCCCCCAGCTACATCACTAACCTCGTCTTAAAATACCAGCCAAATCGATCTCTTCGTTCCTCCCAAGACCTCCCTCTCTCTAGCTCCCTTGTCATCTCATCCCATGCTCGCCTCCAGAACTTCTCCAGAGCTTCTCCCATCCTCTGGAATGCTCTACCCCAATCTGTTTGACTTTCTCCTAATTTGTCCACCTTCAGATGATCCCTGAAAACCTATTTCTTCAGAGAAGCCTATCTGGCTCCCACCTAACAACTGTACATTTATCTTCTCTATTAGCACATCCCCCACAGTTACTACCTCTTGTATCTCTTGACCTTCCCTCTTAAATTGTAAGCTCTAGCGAGCAGGGCCCTCTGATTCCTACTGTATTGTATTGTATTTGTACTGTCTACCCTCAAGTTGTAAAGCGCTGCGTAAACTGTTGGCACTATATAAATCCTGTATAATAATAATAATAATAATAATAACTTTCATGTAATGCATGACAAGACATGCATTTTGATGTGTTTCCATTGATTTAAAAATGAAAACACGTCGCCAAAATGTACAAGTTCGGTTCCAGTCAGTGGCGGCCCATGCAGGGCGCCAGGCGCATGGATTTCAGCAGGGTTTTTTATTTTTTTGAAGCATGTGATTAGAGTCTGAGGCTCTAATTGGCTTCACCTCTGCCTTTTTTTTATTTTTTTGCGCTATGAATAAAAAAAGACCGAAAATTTTGAAAAAAAAAAAATTTTTTACTTTTTGCTATAATATATATTAAAAAAAAAATTATAAAAAAACAAATGTATTCATCAGTTTAGGCCAGGGGTTCCCAACCTTTTGAAGAGCGAGGGCCACTTAAGTAACTTGGTAACTGATCGTGGACCACAATGAGTGGAGGGGGATGACAGGTCCGTGTCCACTCATATCTCATCTGCATATACAGAGCAGACACAGGCCGCTCTACTCTATGGGCCCTCCGATTCGATCTGCCCAGATAGAAGGGGACTGATCCCCCTTCTGTTTTTTTTTTTTTTAGCGGATTGGAGGTAGGTGGGTGTAAACAGCCACAAGTCTGCTTACATCTGCAACTCCATAGAGGTGAATGGAGGGTCCAATTGGGTTGGACCAATCGTATCAAAGGGCCCTAAGGCTGCTTTCACACTGACACGCCGTGGTTTACCCACACCGTGAAAGCAGCACAGTGCACCTGCGGCTTTCCTGCGGGTTAGCTGCACTTTGCCATAGACTTCTATTATATCCTGCAGGGTGTAATGCACTTTCTGAAAGCACACCAAACCCGCAGGTAATAACAGACGTCTATGGCTCAGTGCAGGTAACCCGCAGGTGCACAGCGCTGCACCTGTGGATCAGTTTGAAAGCAACCCAGTAATTACTGCAAAACAGATATGCCCATATATACACTGTGATTTTAGTAATAAACTGAACTTTAATAACAATCTTCCATTCAAGTACATTTGGTATCACTCCACCTGTGACAGGAATTGGCACTATACAGGAAGCAACGGTTTATGTGGGGCTCTGCTCTTGCTTCCTCTACCGTCGGCTTCATACACAACACCGATGCTCTGGGATGGCGGGTCAGCAACCCACGATCTGGGCTTGCCAACCCACCATCCCAGAGCAGAAGGTCGCGGGCCACATTACAGGGCTCCGTGGGGCCCCTGGTTTAGGCCAATACATATTCTTCTACATATTTTTGACCAAAAAAAATCCCAATAAGCGTATATTGATTGGTTTGCGCAAAAGTTATAGCATCTACAAAATAGGGGATGGAGTGATTTAGTGACTTTTTATTTTCTTTATTGTTTTTATTGGTAATGGTGGCGATCTGAGATTTTTAGCAGGACTGCGAACTTGCACAGGACAAATCTGACCCTATGTGACACTTTTTGGGGACCAGTGATACCAATACAGTGATCAGTGCTATAAAAAATCACTGATAATTGTATAAAGGACACTGGCAGGGAAGGGGTTAACACCAGGGGCGATCAAAGGGCTAAGTGTGTCCTAGGGAGGTGCTTTCTAACTGTAGGGGGAGTGGACTGACTGGGAGTACAGAGTGATCGGTGTTCCTGATCACTAGCAACAGAGATCTCTCTCTACTTCCCCGCCCTGTTCTGCCTCTCTGTGGAGCGATCACGATTAGCTGGCAGACATCACAGGCACCGCTCACATGCATTGGCTCCAGGCGCGCTGTATCTATTACAAGAATCACCATACTAGTACAGCGATTAGTGCAATAGAGCCGCCTACCCGCAGTACATCTGCGGCGGGCGGTGTTTAAGTGGTTAAAGGGGTTCTAAAGGCTAAATTGTTTTACCTTAAAAAACACCCCAACACCATTCTACCCACGCCCATCCCTAAACACTTACCTGACTCCTGTCACTGCTCCAGAACTGTCTCACTTCCTGGTCTTACAGAAGACACTGAGAGCAGGAGGCCATAGGCCCCTGCTGCTGTCAGTCAAACCTGTGTGAGGAGGAAGTGGGGTGTGGCTTACTGGCACTGTGTGTAGCTATGGACGCATACAGCCCATTTTGGGTGCGCACAAGCACAGGTGCCTCCTTAGCACTTGGCTTGCTGGGGAAGGTACCTGGAGGAGGAGGGAGTGGACTGAACCAGCAATATTGTTGCATAGAGCAGGTAAGTATAACATTTTTTTATTTTAAGGAAAAACAAATTGCCTTCAATATCACTTTGTGTTAAAAAGAACCTGTGAGCTGAGGTGTATTAGTCTGTATTAATCTGATGGAAACAAACAGATATCATTTCTGGAGTAGATATGTTCAGTGTATGCCCTTCCCTCCGAGCCCGGTGGCCGAATGCCAAGGCCTGGTCGCAAGTGCGACTTTTGTGACCCTGGTTGTTCTGCCACTGGCGTCTGTATTTTTTTTTTCTACCATTTATTTATTTATTTTTTTACAATATTATTTTTTAAAATATTTTTTACAATTTTTTAACTTCCCCATTGGGGGGCTTTGGTGAGATATCAAGGGTCTAAACAGACCTCTGATGTTTGACCTTTGAGGCAAAGAAAGGAGATTGAGAACACGGCCTTGGTCTCCATTTCTGCAGCCTCAGCAGCACAGAATGAATGGACAGGAATAGCTCTGTACAGAGCTACCCCTTCATTCACAAACTGAAGCATAGTAAATACAGTTTCCTATGTTTCAGTTATGAATGAACTGAATCAGTGATTTGTATGCATCACTGACTCTCCATTCAGAAAAGGCTTCATCCTGACAGATACCCTGCAGCAGCTGGCAGGAGAGGGGAGGGGGGAACCCTGTGGAGCTGTGGTAACCAGGGGAGGGACCAGGAGAGAGCATGGGTGGCCAGGAAAAAGTACAGGGGGCTGGAGAGCACACAGGGGGGCAGCAGAAAGAAGCTGTATAGGACTTATGGCGACTTCTGCGACCCCTGTACGTCTGCCCCGGCTTAAAATGGTTGTAAAGGCAGAAGGTTTTTTATCCTAATGCATTCTGTGCATTAAGATAAAAAGCCTTCTGTTTGCAGCAGCCCCCCTCAGCCCCCCCCAGTCCATCTCTATCCAGAGATGTGTACGAGTGCCTCAGCTGTATGGGACTCTCCCTCCTGATTGGCTTATACTCATCATTGCACAGTGACTCACCTGGTGGTCATTTCCTGCTGGATTAGATCTCCTGTGCCTTCGCCTTGGTCAACATATCCAGATGCTCTCTGCTGTGTTTTCCTGTTAAAGACTTTGCCTGGCTGACTTCCCTTCTGGTTCCTGATCCTGTTTGCTGCCTCTGACTATGCTGATCTCTGGATTCCTGTCTTACTGGCTTGTTTCAACTACCCGCTCTGGTTACCGAACCCTGCCTATATTTTGACTATGTTTGCACTGTTTGTACTATGTTACCATTTTATTAAAACATGTGATTTTTACTGCACTTCTGTTTCAGTCTGATTCATGGTTCCTGACACTTTAAGCGTTGGTTCGAATCCCAACCATGACACTACCTGCCTGGAGTTTGCATGTTCTCCCTGTGCCTGCGTGGGTTTCCTCCAGGTACTCCGGTTTCCTCCCACACTCCAAAGACATGCTGGTAGGTTAATTAGATCCTGTCTAAAAATTGTCCCTAGTATATGTATCAATGTGAGTTAGGGACCTTAGATTGTAAGCTCCTTGAGGGTAGGGACTGATGTGAATGCACAATGTATATGTAAAGTGCTGTGTAACTTCACGGCGCTATATAAGTACCTAAAATAAAAAAAATAATACGTTTACAGTCATGTAACATGAGATAACCTATTATGTTTTTTTTAGTTTTTGTGTTTTTTTCTATATCTGAAAATGTGTCCTTCAAATGTTGTATTTAGAGTGATCGTGTAACAATATAGGCTATCTAGCTGGCAGTCATGCGATTTTAATAAAATTCAGCTTTTTAAAAAAATCAGTGTTGACCTGTTCTTTTTTTACCAGTGTACCTGTGTGACGCTGGCGTGGCTGCGCTCAGTACACAGACACTGCCGCTGTCTTCTCCTGCTTGTTTATACCCCTCTTGCAAGCTTAAAGAGATGGTATTAAGTGCACCACTATGCAGATTGGGCCCCACCTTTAGCCGGCTGACATGTACAAGTCAGGCAACAGGTACTATACTACCACCTCCTCGGGGTACCTCTTTCAGGAGAATATACATATGCCCACACTATACACAGAGTAGACTCTGGGACACCTTTGATCATTTGTGCAGAGAGTTAGGGCTAGTTTACACTTGCTTCAAAACATGGCTTCAGACAGGCTTTGTTAAAGCTTTCTTAAAGCTCATGTCACTAAATAAAATGGTTAGCTTACAGTTCTGTTTACACCTGTGTTTGCTTTGCTTTGCTTCGGATTTGCTTCAAAAATGATACCCCATGTCCCTTTAGTGGTGTTTCCAAGTGTCTTCAAAGGCTCCATAGAACTCTATGACAAAGCTTGTTTGAAGCTCGCTTGAAGTACCTGAGGCTTTAATTCAGCTTTAACTTTGCTTTGTTTTGGAGAAATTGCAGATGTGAGATATCAAACACACAAGGCATCCGCCAAGCTTCAACGAAGCTTCAAAAAAGCATCACTGAAGCACCACCGAAGCTTCATCGATGCACCACCAAAGCTTCATCGAAGCACCACCGAAGCATCATAAACACTTGTTGAAGCAGTAGGAGCTTTAAAGTGCATTGAAGCCGAAGCAAGTGTAAATGAGCCCTTACTGTTAGACTTTTCATTACCATTCATTCTTCCCACAGTTTATGCTGTTCTTTATTAATGCTGCGTGTATTATTAGTGGCATTTATCACCAAAATTTGGAATACCCTGTGTTGAGGCGCTAACTTAAAAAACCTGTGTTTATAAACACAGGTTATTTAAGCTAGCGCCTCAACACACGGTATTCACAAATTGTTTTCTTGGTGGCTATAGTCACAGCTGCCTTGAGATCATTGACAAGATTCTCCCGTGTAGTTCTGGGCTGATTCCTCACCCTTCTTATGATCATTGAAACTCCACAAGGTGAGATCTTGCATGAAGCCCCAAACTGAGGGAGATTGACAGTTATTTTGTGTTTCTTCCATTTGCGAATAATCGACCAACTGTTGTCACCCTCTCACCAAGTTGCTTGGCGATGGTCTTGTAGCCCATTTCAACCTTGTGTATGTCTACAATCTTGTCACTGACATCCTTGCACAACTTTTTGGTCTTGGTCATGGGGGAGAGATTGGAATCTGATTGATTGATTGCTTCTGTGGACAGCTGTCTTTTATACAGGTAACAAGCTGAGATTAGGAGCACTCCCTTTGAGAGATTGCTCCATCTTGTTACCCGTATAGAAGACACCTGGGAGCTAGAAATTTTGCTGATTGATAGGGTATCAAATGCTTATTTCACTCATTAAAATGCAAATCAATTTATTAATTTTTTGAAATGTGTTTTTCTGGATATTTATGTTATTCTCTCTCTCACTGTAAAAATAAACCTACCATTAAAATTATACACTGATCATTTCTTTGTTCGTGGGCAAACGTACAAAATCAACAGGGGATCAAAAACTTTTTCCCCTCACTGTACACTATATTGTCAAAAGTATTATGATGCCTGCCTTTAAACGCACATGAACTTTAATGGCATCCCAGTCCTAGTCTGTAAGGTTCAATATTGAGTTGGCCCACCCTTTAGCGCAGGGGTAGGCAACCTGCGGCCCTCCAGCTGTTGCAGAACTACAGGTCCCATCATGCCTCTGGAAGTAATTGTAACTGCCAGCCTTGCAATGCTTCATGGGAAATGTAGTTCCACAACAGCTGGAGGGCCACAGGTTGCCTACTCCTGCTTTACAGCTTTAACTTTTCTGGGAAGGCTGTCCACAAGGCTTAGGAGTGTGTCTATGGGAATGTTTAACCATTCTTCCAGAGAGCAATTCTTAGGCCAGGCACTGATTTTGAACGAGAAGGCCTGGCTTGCAGGCTCCGCTCAAATTCATCCCAAAGGTGTTCTATCGGGTTAAGGTCAGGACAGGTGCAGGCCAGTCAAGTTTCTCCACCCCAAACTCACTTATCCATGTCTTTATGGTCCTTGCACTGGTGCACAGTCATATTGGAACAGGAAGGGCCATCCCAAAACTGTGTCCACAAAGTTGGGAGCATGGAATTGTCCAAAATGTCTTGGTATGCTGACGCCTTCACTGGAACTAACCAAGCCCAACCCCTAAAAAACAACCCCACACCATAGCCCCCCTCCATAAAAGGGCACGCCTGCTCTTTTTTTTGGGGGGGGGGGGTGAATATGTCCTTTTAACTTGTACCTCTAATTGTATGGACTTAATGAATTCTGCTATGCCCCTGAGGATTTATTTTTTTTTGTTATTGGGGACCAGATTCTTTTGGATCAGTTGGCTAGCCGGTTTTACTTCTCACCAGGAGCAGGGTGCAGCTTGTGGTGCTTGGTGTTTGTTTCTTTTGTTTGTGTTAAGAGATTATATGCGCTTGTATGTTCTATTGTCTTTCTGTGCCAATCTCTGCTGAGCGATTAGATGCAAATTTTTGTTGTACTTTATTTATTGAAACTTAATAAACAGAATTTATGTAAAAAAAATCCCTCTTATAAAATAAACTTGCTACATTTTACAGTACGGGCAAAGCATTGTTTTTTTACCATTATTGTACGTCACCATCTGGTTTGATTTGAAAACTTTGTAATTTCCAAAATTCCAAGATCCGCTGACATCATGGTTGCAGTAGTGTAAAAATAGCAAATTTCACTTCCAGATCCCCATTGTGACTACCGTGAATGCTCGAGTTGCAATAGCTCCAAAGATAGGGTTATATGAATATTACAAATTAAATTTTTCTCTCAATAAAAATAATGCTTCTTACCCTCCCACTCCAGTGCTCTGTTTTGGCAAAGCTGAGTAACAGCCACACCCATTTGTTACAAGTGCCCGCACCTAACTTGTATTGCAAAGGACAAAAGAAAACACCTTATACCAAGCCTGTTAGTGAGTGCCAATTAATGAGAACACTGAATCTAATTATTTTGCTGAAATGTAAAGTCGTATTTAGACTCAACACAACTTATTTATCAGTAAAAAGGAGGTAAACTATGAAAATGGAGGTTATCTGTACATCATCTATCTGAATGCATATTTATTTCTTTGACTTCAGTTGGGCTGACGCACAGCGATTGATTATAAGCTCTTGGTACTCAGAAATGACCTTTCATTCTAACTTATGTAAATTCATTTTATTGTTAGAAAAATAATTTTTTTTCTGTAAGCCATATTGAAATAAATGTCACAAAGGCAAAACTATGGGAAGCATAGTGAGCTGTGCCATACCTACATTGTGCAATGTCCTGCTATCATCCCTCTTCAGATGAGACTCCCCCTGCAGTGCATTGACAAGACTTGCAACCTGTGGTGAGGAACAAAGACCTTTTCTATGACTGGCAAATGCACTGCGGTTGCCCAGGATCCTTGTCTACGTGTTTGAAATTTCAAGCGATAAAAATGTGAAAATTATTCCCCTTAAAGATGGCTGTATAAATTAGCTGAATAGTTAAAGGTGTAAAATGTCAGAGGCTGCCAGGAATGCTATTAATGTATAGATGGCCTCTAGCTTTATGGAATGCGGTGACACATGGGAGCTCATTTCAAAGCGGCTGTGGATATTTAATGAGGTGAAGAACAAAAGGGCTGATTTATAATAAGTAGAGTTGTTACCCACACAAACCAATAAGGTTCCTTGTTTCATTTTTGTGAATGAAAGCTGAAACCTGATTGGCTGCTATAGACATGGTGTCCTAGTTTTCATAACACAAAGGCTAGTAGCATATATCTTTATTTGGGTGATGTCAGCAAGTTGAAAAAAAGCTGTACCAAGGAGATTTATGAAGTCCACTATTCATCTCCTGGATGTTTCTGGTTTCAATAATTTCTGAGACTCTGACCTGGAACAAGCATTTTGATAGAATGTTAGAACATTTGCATACTTTTTTTGGGTAGTGCATCAGAAAGCTCTGAAGTGATTGAAAAAAATATAATGGCGAGGCAACTAGCATTTTCAGAAAAGGAGGTCTCCTGGGCCTCCCCAATCATTTCTTAAATGACAGACTCTTACCTCTACAGGTCCACATTTGTCCCACTGTCTGTCACTGTGATCGATGCAAAGGGACCCTTCCTCTCAAACTCTGCCTGTCCTAGGTCTGGGGGTGTAGAGAGAGTTTGAGAGAAGAGGCTCAACTTACAGTGATGGGCAGCTGCATCCTTTTTCTGAAACTCTATCTAAGTCTATGTAATTAGTGTTTTAAAGGAAGGAGTCACGCTTTACTGTTTACAAACACAGTCAATGGGACTCCAAGACTATTGGGATCTGGTGGTGGGTCCCCCTAACCTGGTGAGCTCAGAACAACTGCCTAATTTTTATAATGAGAAAAGTAAGTGAAGGTCTGTAGGGCATAGAGAGAGTCTGAAAGGAAGGGTCCAGTTGTTTTACTTACAGTGATGGGAAGCTGCATCTTTTCTCTCAAACTCCATTTAGGTAATAGGCGGTGTTTTAGAGGAAGGGTCATGCTGCAATGTTTACAAACACAATGGGAATCCAAGACTATTGGGGTCTGGTGGTGCGTCCCCCTAACCTGGTCAGCTCAGGACAACTGCCAATTTTTTATAACGAGAAAAGTGTCCCTGAGTGAAGGTCTGTAGGGCATGCCACCACATTCCTTTAAACCCCAACACATATTAATTACACAAGTTGCTGTGGCTGATTAAGGTGGTAATTAAACTCACTTAGTTCCTTATCTGCATTAAATTAGCCTCAGAAACCTGTGTAATGTATATGTGTTCAGGTTTAAAGGGATGAGGTGGTAACCCTAGCGTAGAGAGAGTTTGAAAAGAAGGGTCCTATTGTTTTACTTACAGTGATGGGAAGCTGCATCCTTTCTCTCAAACTCCATCTAGGTCGCCATATAGGGGGTGTTTTAGAGGAAGGGTCATGCTGCAATGTTTACAAACACAATGGGAATCCAAGACTATTGGGGTCTCGTGGTGTGTCCCCCTAACCTGGTGAGCACAGGGCAACTGCCAATTTTTTATAATGAGAAAAGTGGCCCAGAGTGAAGATCTGTAGGGTGTAGAGAGAGTTTGAAAAGAAGGGTCCTGCTGCTTTACTTACAGTGATGGGCAGCTGCATCCTTTCTCTCAACCTCCATCTAGGTCACCATATAGGGGGTGTTTGAGAGGAAGGGTCATGCTGAAATGTTTACAAACAAAATGGGGATCCAAAACTATTGGGGTTTTGGTGGTGCGTTCCCCTAATCTGGTGGGCTCAGGACAACTGTTTCATTTTTTAAATGCCAAAAGCAAGACTGAGTGAAGGTTCTATTGAAGCCTAACTGGATGTTTTGGGCTATTTCATTTTGAACATTACCATTGCTCTTTATTGAATAAATTGTCACCACCACTTTCTTTTCTTTAGCTTATGTGTTTAAAGCTAAATGGGCTTTAAAGATTCATTGGTTGGCTGAATACACAATTGACCTTGCAATTTCATCTGAAAATCAGTTTGCCTGAATGCCTGGATTGAGGAGGAAGTGTCAATCTAGGGGCAACAGTGGGAGTTTATAATGTCTTTCCTGGTGTATGGTGTAATGCAATCCCACTTGCTTTAGGGACTATTGGTTGTATGACTCACCTCTTGCTCTAGAGTCAGCTTTGGATAGATTATCTACATGGATCATATAGCTCATATACTCATTGACTCCATGTGATAGCATCTCTGCCATGAATCTCTTGGCTCTGTCAACCCATCAATGGTCAATGTGATGCACTCAAAGAATTCTTCACTTTTCAAGCTGCATTGTCTGTACTGCAAAACAAATAAACATAGAGGGAGAATGGGAGCATGGTGCTATGGTCATTGCAAGTGGTAGGAGCTGGGACTTGAGAAGCATACAACCTATTAACACAGTCTCAGAAAGATAGAATAATCCATTGTATTAATCAAACAAAAATAAAAATGTATGTAAGGAGAAGGCTTCTCAGCCCAAGGGTTTTGTTTTTTTACTAGACTCTGGTTTTGTGTACTGCATTCAAACAGCTGCTTCATTTTTATAATCTGGAGTCCTGGCAATACCTTCTTGACAAAAATGTGTAGTGGAGTATTGCTGATCTTAGTTAGTTAATGCATTTTTCCTGGGAGGTTTAAAGGTTGTGCTCTTATGCTGATAACGTCACACCCTGGCACCTTCCACTCACCTTCTGTCTCTTTAGCATTTATCATTGACTTATGCATTTGTTCCCCTATGCATTCTTTCAACATCACCCTTCTCTTGTGTTGTGTCCTCCTTCCTTCCATTCAAGAGAATAAAAGATGTTTGATTTAATTATGTTTCTACGATCCCACCCAGAAGACCCAGATGCCTGAAAAAATGTCCTTCACTGAGTTCCGTTAAGAAGTTATTTTGAATTTATTGAATAAATAAGAGGATATTTGCAAAATGCTTTGCAGCTTTTAGTGCTATCATTTGGCTAAGCTAACTGCAGTAGCGTAAAACCTGGGTGGCTGCTTTTGGTGCCTACATTTTGTACTTCCTTACCCTTTTTTACACAGCGGTTGTTAATTAGCCTGGAAGTGGCTAATGTGTAATTTACTGGTAATTTGAATCCTGTCAGAGTTCTCCTTTAGGTGTATTCGGTGTTGTATTGTAACGTCCCTTTAATGTGAGAGATAACTCGCAGATACAACTGTACAAGGAGATGAAAGACATTAATCTACAGAAGATTTCAGCCTGTGAACTGACAGATTCCTCTTTATTTTCTTATTTGAACTAACGCCAGTCTCCTGATCAATGTCTTATCTGCTCGCCTTTGATTTTTATTTTGCTTTGTAACAATTGTGGTTTTTCTCTAATCGTGTACCTTTGTTTATCAGCAATTCTCCTGCCTTATAGAATCAAATATTGGGGTGTGACATTTTTATGTAGGGAGCAGGAAATTCAGTGCATCTATCACCTGGAAAGGATTCGCTATTCATGGCCATTAAAGTGGGTTTGTGTCCTCTCCACATTGTTGTTTAAGCAGGACTAAGCCGGGCCAGTTACAACCCTGATCATGTCCAACCAACCCTCTTGCAATAAAAAGATGCTTGCTTAACAGAAAATGGTAATTTAGGCTCCCAAACTAGCAGACCCTTGACCCTTTGGTGTAGGAGCCTAGAACAGGATTGTCCAATGCATTTAGTTACTTAAAGTAGAAGATGAGAGTTGACAGACTGTTTTTTTTATCAAAAATACCCCTTCAACTGAGATTATATGACCAAATGCCTAGAAATGTAGCCATGAGTCCAACCACTAAAAGAATCTCAAACCATGGTTTCTGCATAACAGGCCATTTTTTTTTTTTTTTGCAACCGGGGGTTCAGGGTTGTTCACTTTGGCTATAAATCCAATATAAAGGGCTTTATCCCAATTCGACCCATCTGCTGAGGCCATCATCATCCATCTGCTGTTGAAATGTTCATTAATGCCAAATCAAAGTAATCCTTGCATGAAAAGTTAAGGTTCACATACATTAGAGCCCCCAGTCTCTTATTAAAATCCACTGTGCTTACATTGTGTTTTTTTAGTGTGGCTGTCTGAACTTATCTCCTTAATGCTGGGATTTGTAGTTCCTCATCCAATTTGAAAACAAAGGCTCAGTCTGTCTGGGAGCTACATCTCCCACAAGTCATAGCTGCTTCCAGCAAGGGCTATCCTTTCCACAATCCACAACAGTCCATATCCCCTTTCTCTGTGTCCTCCATCAGCTAACCACAATCTGTCCAACATACATATTGGCTCACCCAAGACGGCTGCCTCCAGAGTTGAAGACACTCAAAAGCCGAGAATTGTTCGTGGATTTCTCCAAAATGGTCATTGCAGCTTAGTTTTGCAGGCAATACATTTAACCCACCTTGTGTCATGGGTAAGGCTATAGGCGTGCGCAGCTATTTGCATTATGGTGTGCACCCTAAAGCTCAAGCACATGTGTGTCGACATATACAGTATATGGTGCTGGCAGTAAAATCAATATCCCTGCTGGCACAGTGAAAGAAGTGCGTAAGCGCTTCTCTTATGGCAGAGCCAGTAAGATAGAGATTTTCCCATCTTCCTGCTGGCACACAGAGCGGTAATGCTAATGTGCATGAGATGATTAGGGTGTGCCCAGGCACAGTCGGCACACCCTGTGCGCACGCCTAAGGGTAAGACAAAGCTTCCAAACATGGAAAAACATGTGTAACTACTGCAAACCTGCCTACATCTAGATTTCTTGCCCACCAATGGGGTTTCCTTTTGTTTCAACCCGTTTCAACCACCCATATACTCACTTTTTCAAGTAGTGGCATACTGAAGTGACACACGTTTTTTTAATTCAATAGAATGGTACAAAGGTGCCACTCATATGTAGCGCAACCCACCACAGGATTATGGATTGGATTTTCTGTTCTCCTGCCTCTGACACACCAGGTTAAACAAATTGATACTGCAATGCTTTTGCGAGCACCAATATCCTGCACACAACTATGGTTCAGAATCAGAAAGCAAACAGCAGACTAGTTAGTGGTAAGGGAAACCAATGTATTGTCTTGAGTAAAGTAAATAAATAGTATATACAGTATATATAAAGTAAATACAGTATCTTATAAAAGTGAGTACACCCCTCACATTTTTGTAAATATTTTATTATATCTTTTCATGTGACAACACTGAAGAAACGACACTTTGCTACAATGTAAAGTAGTGAGTGTACAGCTTGTATAACAGTGTAAATTTGCTGTCCCCTCAAAATAACTCAACACGCAGCCATTAATGTCTACACCGCTGGCAACGAAAGTGAGTACACCGCTAAGTGAAAATGTCCAAAGTGTCAATATTTTGCGTGGCCACAATTATTTTCCAGCACTGCCTTAACCTTCTTGGGCATGGAGTTCACCAGAGCTTCACAGGTTGCCACTGGAGTCCTCTTCCATTCCTCTATGACGACATCACAGAGCTGGTGGATGTTAGAGACCTTGCGCTCCTCCACCTTCTGTTTGAGGATACCCCACAGATGCTCACTAGGGTTTAGGTCTGGAGACATGCTTGGCCAGTCCATCAACTTTACCCTCAGCTTCTTTAGCAAGGCAGTGGTCATCTTGGAGGTGTGTTTGGAGCCGTTATCATGTTGGAATACTGCCCTGCGGCCCACCCTCTGAAGGGAGGGGATCATGCTCTGCTTCAGTATGTCACAGTACATGTTGGCATTCGTGGTTCCGTCAATGAACTGTAGCTCCTCAGTGCCGGCAGCACTCATGCAGCTCAGACCATGACACTCCCACCACTATGCTTGACTGTAGGCAAGACACACTTGTCTTTGTACTCCTCACTTGGTTGCTGCCATACACGCTTGACACCATCTGAACCAAATAAGTTTACCTTGGTCTCATCAGACCACAGGACATGGTTCCAGTAATCCATGTCCTTAGTCAGCTTGTCTTCAGCAAACTGTTTGTGGGCTTTCTTGTACATCATCTTTAGAAGAGGCTTCCTTCTGTAATGACAGCCATGCAGACCAATGTGATGTAGTGTATGGCATATGGTCTGAGCACTAACAGGCTGACCCCCCACCCCTTCAACCCCTGCAGCAATGCTGGCAGCACTCATAAAGACAACCTCTGGATATGATGCTGAGCATGTGCACTCAACTTCTTTGGTCGACCATAGAGAGACCTGTTCTGAGTGGAACTTTTCCTGTTAAACAGCTGTATGGTCTTGGACACCATGCTGCAGCTTAGTTTCAGGCTCTTGGCAATCTTCTTATAGCCTAGGTCATCTTTATGTAGGGCAACAATTCTTTTTTTCAGATCCTCAGAGAGTTCTTTGGCATGAGGTTAAACTCCCAGTGACCAGTATGAGAGAGTGAGAGCGATAACACCAAATTTAACACACCTGCTCCCCATTCACACCTGAGACCTTGTAACACTAACGAGTCACATGACACCGGGAAGGGAAAATGGCTAATTGGGCCCAATTTGGACATTTTCACTTAGGGGTGTACTCACTTTTGTTGCCTGCGGTTTAGATATGAATGGCTGTGTGTTGAGTTATTTTGAGGGGACAGCAAACTTACACTGCTATACAAGCTGTACACTCACTACTTTACATTGTAGCAAAGTGTCATTTCTTCAGTGTTGTCACATGAAAAGATAGAATAAAATATTTAGAAGATTTAGCAGAAGGAGGTCGCCCTGTATTCAGCTGAGGATGATACAGATATTTCCCCTTTGGGAACTGTAGTCCAATAGTCCATTGACTTCCACAGCATGACTCCTCTTCAGAGCTACATCCTCCAAAGTTCAATGCAGTCAGCATCCAAGTCTCTTGAGCGCCTTCTGCTTGTCAGTTGCCCCTGGTAGGTGGAGGTGAGGTAGTGTTAACCCATTCAGCCTGAAGTCCATAGGGGACACAGAAACCACTGCAGCACACTGTCCTACATTGCTCTCTGTCCCTGGCCAAGCACCTGGCTACACATAGTTAAAGGTCCATACATAATGTACCTCTTTCTTACTAAACCTACCTGAATGCACTAGGAACACCTACTCATGCCATAATGCACTCAGACAAAGTAATTTAAAAAGTGAGTGTATACGTGTGCTGATCACATAGGCAGGTGGGGCAAAGAGTCGACAGACCAAACAGATATGAACCCCCTTTGGCTGCAGGAGAGTAAAATTAATTATAAACAGCAAACTTGATATAAACACTTAAAAATGTATTTAATTTTGAAGCCGACAGAGGACATTGTGCCAAGAAGGTAAATCCACTTTGTCTCTTTTCTTAGCAGTTTAGCATTAAAATGGCCTTACCTTGGAGACCATTAAAAATGATAGATCCCCTGTACACTCAGAACATTCAGGCTTGAACCAAGACATTTTTAAGAATGCTGTCATAAGGGACTTGCTGATTAAGTTACAATATCATGGAGATGTTCACCAATCTGAATATGTAATTCATACTTTATTTTTTCTACATAATATTTTCCACACAGACATGAAATAAATAAACTACTCTTGTAGTTCTGAAATCAGTGTCGTGCTGGCAGTATTCAGGGTAATAAGAGATCAGTTGGATACTTTCATACAGGAATTAAATCATATCTGAGCTAAGAGAGGACCTGAGAATAAGAGTGCAGGATGGGTGGATTTGTGTCAAAGTAGCCCCCAAATGTTGTTCAGTATGTAGCCTGGTATGGTTTTGGGGGGGGTGTCTTTCCTGGCCCCTCCATTTCCTGGTCATGCCTGGATAAGGATCTGGTATGAATTTTTAGGGGGACCCTCACCATTTTTTTTTTCTTCAAGGGCCAAAATACCAAAAAACTGGACCAGGGCCCACCTCAGAAATTATTGCAGAGCCTATCCAGACATGCAGCCTGGTTGGCTAGGAAAGAAGGAGACAGTGAGTGTGCATCCCTTTCCACCTGAACCATACCAGGTCACATGCACCTCAACATTGGCAAAGTACTTTAATATAGAAGCTGGGGGGGCAAAGCTTCCTCTCCTTGCAAGGCACCTTGTGGGACAAGGGTGCATCATTCACAGTGGATAAAAACAACCACATAGTAGATAAAGTTCTTTATATAACAATGTGAGCTCTGGAAGATTTTACCCCCTTCATGACCACGGCATTTTTTGCTGTTCAGCACTGCACTACTTTAACTGGCAATTGCGTGGTCATGCTACACTGTATGCAAATGAGATTTGTATAATTATTTTCACACAAATAGCACTTTCTTTTCGTGGTATTTGATCACCACTGGGTTTTTTATTTTGGGCGGTATAAATGTAAAATACCGAACATTTTGGGAAAAAAAATGATATTTTCTACTTTCTGTTTTTAAACATATTCAATAAAAAAATAAAATAAATAAAATTTCTTCATAAATTTAGGCCAAAATGTATTGTGCTACATGTCTTTGGTAAAAAAAAGAAAAACCCATAAATGTGTATATTAATTGGTTTCTGTGAAAGTTATAGCGTTTACAAACAATGCTATATATACTGGGATTTATGCAGCTATGATGCTATACCGGTAATGGCTGGGATCGGCAACTTATAGTGGGACTGTGATAGTGTAGCAGTCAATCTGGCACTAGCTGACGCTGGCTGGGAGGTACACTAGGTTACTAACTGACACTGGCATCAATAGTGCCACTGATACAGTGATCAGTGCTAATACTGTACACTGTCACTGTACTAATGACACTGGCTGGGAACGGGTTAACATCTAGGGGTAATCAAAGGGTTAACTGTGTGCCTAACACTGTAATGTGTGTAATACTGTATGTGCTGCTTTTACTTTACTATCTGTCTGTATTTTTAACAGGGGGAAGAAACAGCCAGATCACTATTCACAGAACTGTGTGTATGATTGACCACAGTCAGCTGACTTCAGCCAAAATCATTGCAATCACAGCATGGGTTCGGCAGGGGGTGCACGCATGTACACCCGAACCCGAAAGAAAGTTGCCTGGTCTGGAGCTCCCACTCGCTCGCAGTACAACTACTGTGGGCGGGCGGCAAGCTGTTAAAAAATAAGTTCATTTAAAATAAAAAATAAATAAATGTTAATTTTTTTCTCTGTGAATGAACGATGCGACCGGGCGGGCGGAGCCCAAGAAGATTTGCCACTTGCTGTTACAACTGGGGATTGAGGGGGTGCTACAGTAACATGTTACATGTTACACCCTAAATATGGGTGTAACATGTAACATGTTACGAAGGGTGAACTTATCCTTTAATGATAAATAAATAGGCAATGTCCCCTGATGTAAATTCAACTTCAATCACACTCCATCAATGCAGCTCCACATCAGTCATGATGAGCTACACCCGACAATGTTGAGCTGCCAACAGGGGCGACCCGCTGACACAACAATGCTGCTCCCGCCACTACTCCCATTGCAATTGACAGGTTACCGGCCCCATGTGTGGGGAAGCTCAGTTTTCTGCAATCCCTCACACAGATGCTCCCCAGCCTATGCTGTTTTTTAATTTTCTGGTAAGCGGTTGCAGCAGGGGAACTGTGTAAATGATATGAATAAACATGGTCAGCAGGTTGTTAGCCCCAAGCACATTCATTCGTCATTGCATGGAGTCCTAGACATTGGATGGCTGTAAGTTTTGGTAATTGAAGCAACCATAAACCTGCAGCCTCTGACACTGCCATAGATGTAAGGCTTAATGACCTGGCCAGCTGGAAGTAGTTCTGTTCCATCATTAGTCTTACGCCCATGGCAGTGAAAGTGTTAAGGCATCCCCAAAGCATGTTATTTATAGGATTTATGTATTTCCAGTGTTGCCATTTAAGCCACATGAGGGGAATGCTGTAGATAAAAAAATCCTTTAGTTAGATTCAACAATAATGCATCATGAATAAAATTCCCCTCCAAACAATACCCTCTAGTGTAGTAAAAAAGCTGAATGGCCACATTGTCCACATTTATCAATGAGAAAGAATTTGATAAATCCACTTTGCCTTGGACTCTGTAAAGGCTAAACAGAAATACCGTCCTATATCCAAATTTCTGACCTAATAGGGACAACATTCAAACACACGTGATCTCCAAATCCCTATAGATACAATGCAGGGAACTTAGTGAGACTGGAATGGCAACCAACCAGCTTCTATTTTTTATTGATCAAACCTTAACTGGACAAGGTGAAGCTGGATGCTGATGGTTGGTTACTACACACAGACTAATCTCCCCTTGAACCCAATGCAAGCAGTAGATCAACAGTTTAATGAACAATAGACCATGTGTTTTTTATATATATATATATTTATATATATATATATAAAATGGGACTAAAACTAAAATGCCATTTTAGTCAAAAGACTAAGCCTAAAACTAAATTGAAATTAACACTGGTCTGTATGCATGTTCAGACCTCAATACCATAAATAATAACATATTAGAATTTTCACTCCAGCAGTATATAATACATTTGGAAATTGTAGAGAAATGCTTAAATAATGCATTACAATTTAACTACACCCATTAGATTTTAGACGACTAAAATGAGTTTTAGTCGACTAAAATGTTCTGGAGATTTAGTCGACTAAATAGGACTAAAACTAAAACAATTGCAGAAGACTAAACTGGGACTATAACTAAAATGCCATTTTAGTCCTAAGACTAAGACTAAAACTAAATCTAAATTTGCTGCCAAAATTAAAACTGCTGAGAACACTGTGAGAACTCAGTTGTAATAACAGATCGTGATGTGAAGGATCTGAGGCGAGGTTTACATCTTTGTTACCTATGTTCTGTGTGTAGGCAGCCCATTCATTTCAATGAGCTGTCTTACATGTAGAAACCCAGAAAAAAATGTCCCTGACCCTCTTTTTAAATTGGGCATTTGCCGATGCTCTGAGGTGCCATTAAGAAACAAACATTAGTTTCGGAAAATTTTAGTGACTGGACTTGACCGTGAATTTTAATTCAATACGTTATATAATATAATAGTAGATCCACAATTTGTATTGTTCAAAATGGACAAGTAGCAGCCGAAACCACTGCCAGCCTCAGCAAAGTCTCCATAGTGTGTCTTTCCAAAGCCCACAAGCAGTCAAAGATACTTCATCGATATGAAAAGACTCTCTCCCTGCTGAGCGCTGACTTTCTTAATGTTTTTGAAATGGCACTTATCCCCCATGGCAGTGCTCAGCTACCCGTGCCCTTTTTAACAAAATTCAGCTCCCTTAGGTTTCAATAAGGTTCAGTTGGATTTTATCTTGGGTTCGCTCATCAGTATTTCAGAGATGAGAAAGAGGAACATCTTTTAGCATATGTAGGTGAAGGACACACCCTCATTAATCCTGACAATGAATTAATGTAAGTGCTTTTTGACAGCTGTTTTCCTTTATACAGGCTTTAAAAAAATGTTTTTAGTCTATATATAGCCAGTGAAAGGAAGGGGTTACTGTATCCTCGGCTAGCTCCTGACCCTCTGACAGGCACCTTCATGATTATCAGACATGTCTGGAGATAATTTGCATAGATAATAAAGACACACACAGAAGATAGTTAAGCAGGGAATTGTCTATTGTGACGCATAGGAGGCGCCCTTTATATGGCAGTACACGTCACAGATCATTCGAGAAATGGCACATGCGTATTATAAGTATTTACACATCATCAAGCAGTAGAAGCTGGTAAAAACAGGTGTCCATTGTTACAAGATACAAAGGGTACATTAGCTGCAGAATATTGTTACAAAATTACATTGTGTGACTAGCTGACTTCAGCTATTTCATGAGAACCGAGCATAAGACATTCTCTCAAGATAAGGCCAGAAACAAGCCAGACTAACAGATATTTAAAGTGGAACCCTAGCATACAAAATGGATACCGTCAAATACTTTCAGCCAGGTACTGGGCTACCAAAATATGGAGACAAAGACATTGCTCTGTTTTCATTTCCCTTATCTGAGCTTTTTACATTGAGCTGCAAAATTCTCCTCCGACCAGCTGGGGTAGAGCTAAGTAAACGTGAATCCATAGACTTATATGCAAGACATCTGAAATCACGGGAAGTGTAGTTCAAGGCGGCGCCATATAATAACACAACTGACTTTTTAAACCCCAAAGCAAACCTTTACAATCACTTGACATTGACAAAAAAAACTGGTTACTAGGCAGAGTGGCACCAGATTTTGCACTCTCCAGTTTTTGAGAGGCTCCTGAGGAGGTTGAGGCTAAGAACAGAGGGCCCATCTTAACCAGTGGCTCCTTCAGGGGTAGCGCTACATATACATTAGACAAAGAAACATGGACATGGCAAAGAAGGACAGAGAGTTTTGGTTCAAAAAGAGGGACAGAGGCATTTGTTTCCAAAAGCAGTGCAGTTCCTCAAAGTGAGGGACAGTAGGGAATAGGATCCATGTGCTATGCCACCCTTTGTTGTTACATATTATCCAATGCAGTGGTGGTTTTGATAAAATAAAATTATGAGAGACATTTAAAACTGTCTTATTGTTTGCAATTGTCACCTTTTTAATTTAAGTGTTCACAGTTGCAACACAATAGAAAGAAATAGACCATTGTTTTTAGCCCCAAAACAAAACCAAAGGTTCATGCTAACAGTTTTGCATGTGTAGGGGCCCTGCCCTAAGCAGGAGTGTTCCTATCCTAAATTTAGTGATGCTGGGCTATAGTCAGCTTAAAACTGGCCATAGATGACTCTCCCATCCACGCATACAAGGTGGGTGAAGGAATCCTCCCCACTTTATTATTGCATTTTGGCAGTGAGACTCCTCTGCTGCCAGAATACACTGATCAGTGCTGCAGCTGATTGGCTGCAGTTCTGATCAAATGAAAATTTACCATCACTCCCGTTCAAGAGGAGCTGTTCTTAAATGAAATGAAATTAAAATAGTTCACCCCCCCCCCCACAGTGCCCACAGCTCATAAATCTTCTTTTTGCATCAAAATACTGTCACTATATCCCTTTTTGGCTGATCTGTGTACCATGGTCACATGATAAAGTGCAGAGTCTGTCCAGTGCTGAGTTTTCAGGAAGGAGATTTCCACTATAGCCTGTGTACATGCCCACATGTGTGATGTCAATATCATGTGACCTGGCTAGCTCTGAGAACAAGGAAATGTTCTCTGCAGCAATAGAGCATGTGCAGGAGGACAACCCTCGCTGTGTATTATTTGGCTTTGCCAAGAGAGGCAGTGCAGGAGGAAAGGATCTGTCCATATAGGATAAAACAGCCTTTTTACACAGTGCAGAGGATTAACCCCTTAAGTTCCACAGTGAGTATAACAAGCATGATATTCTGCATACACAGACAGATTTTACTGTTGTGGGTTTAGTAACACTTTAAGATCGACTCCTCTTGAATGGGAATGACTATAGATAGATCGAAATTTGTCTGGTCCTTGCAGAACCGGTCACATTTCGATCCAGCTATGGCCAGCTTATCCCTGGATTGATGCTTCTGCTTTCTGTACATTTTTTCCTAAGCTCAGGTCATTCATTGCTTGTGCCTGCTTGCTGTTTAGGAGTGCCCCTAGTAATATTGTAAGAAAATCCAATGACTTGATTTATGACTTATGTATATCTCCCAAGAGGTTTATTGTAAGTGGTGCATGCTGGGTAAGGGTGTAAATATTTGGGGCAACCTCCTGGAAAATCTCTTGCCTCCCAATCTCTGCCTGGGAATGATGTATGTATAGCTGTTTTCTGACCTCCCACCTCTGACCTGCTGCCTCGAAAGGACACAAGCTCTAAGAAGGAAGTCCTAAGTATGGAGCCTGAAAGCACATACTGTCTGGCCAGAGGATTTACCCAGAAGGAGTGAAGAGCAATGCTGTATCTTGGCCTAGGCCGACAAGGCACAGGCCTAGGGCGGCACTTTGCAGGGGGGCAGCACGAAAAGAGTCCCCGGAGGTATGCGATGCACTTACTGTAGCACCAGTCCTATGGGGCGGACTGGCCCGGGAGGCAAATCGGTTTAGCACCCCCATAAAGCAGCTTGGCAGGACCACCATCAGGGGGGGACAGCCTATACATATGTAGGGGACCTGGGTGTCCCAAGGGGCCCATGCGGCGGACCCCAACTAATGAGTTATTGTTCTGCCCCACAGCCAAACAGGAAGTGTGAGGAAATCTCTGCAAATAAGAGGAATCTATTGCCCCCCCCCCCCCAAAACTAGTGTCCCCACTGGAAAATTCCAAGGCGGGACAGGAAACAGGAAGGGGTGGCTCATATTTAAATTAGGGGGGGTGCACGAGTTTAGTCAGGCCTAGAGCAGCACAAAACCTAAAGGTTAATGCTTAAACACTGCTGAAAGTCTGGTGGCTGATCTAGATTGGGAAGAATACAGAATGCAGGTCTGGCTTGAATGTCCCTTTTCTGTATGACTGTAAGTAGGGTTACAGTTTGGGTATGTTCTTTTTGGGTATCTTGTGCCTTATTCCCTGTCTCCCAAGGGTCTTTCACATCTAAAATCTGTTAACCCTTTCAAAAGTGACTGATGACCAATTCTTCATACTCCACTAAAGGTCAACAATCCAACCCTGAGGTGAAATGTCAGCCCTCTGAGCCATTTGGGGATCCCTAACTGCATCCAGGGGGTAAGAGGGTGCTATACATGCAAATTGCACATTAATTAAAGTGGTTGTAAATGAAAAAATAGGCATATCCTTCTATAGTGGGTACTTGCCTCATTCCAAAGCACCCAGTGTGATTTCTGTCTACTCTCTCATTCCTCTGCTATCTGCATGAGTCACTTCTGACAGTATATGCTAACACCATACAATCCTGGGAGAAGACCTCACCCCTCTAGCACACAGCAGGGGATTGACAGCCCCAGCTGTGCATGTTTCTCTTTGAAACAGGTCTCAGGTCTCAGATTACACTCAGCTCCCTGCCCTATACTGTGCAGCGCGTGACAGCAGATACCCGCCCCCTGTCTTCTGAAGCTCAGAATTGCTGTGTAAAATCTTGACTGTGAATGGCTGTAAAAGAGAGAGGGCTGCAGGTACAACTTATATAGGAGGATTTGCTTCACCCATGTTTACCAACTGAGGCTAGTCACTTCACTTAACATATGTAAAGGTTTACAACCAGTTGAACTGCTTCCTGCCAGTGTCATTGTAAAATGACGGATGGGCGGGAACCCTATTGTTCTGGGAAGATGTCATATGACAAGAATGGGCTGGGCTGCGCTGCGGCACGGTCTGTCACCCACTGTGTTCACCAGACACAGCGGATGACTGATCAGTGTACTGCCAGTAACGTGATCATTGTAACCAATTGCAGTAGACCACGTGACAGTTATGAACAATGAATGGCTTCCTTTCATGCCATTCATTGTACACAATTGTGTTGCTAGCTGTGATTGGTCACAATGATCACACGGTACAGACAGGGCCAATCACTGCCCATCTGTGCCATGTAATTACCTGTGGCCAATCTCAGCTAATCACAACAATACACACCGTCTATACCAGTGATGGTGAACCTTGGCACCCCAGATGTTTTGGAACTACATTTCCCATGATGCTCAACTACACTGCAGAGTGCATGAGCATCATGGGAAATGTAGTTGCAAAACATCTGGGGTGCCAAGGTTTGCCATCACTGATCTATACACTGTCATTTAGTAAAAAATATGTGCTTATAGCAGTGAAATTCACTGCCATAAGCAATCATAGTATGGAAATAAAAAATCCTGATCAACTCTCTAGGGTGGTACAGAGTTACTATGGTAACACTGTATGGCTGTGGTCACAGTATGTAAAAAAGAAAAGAAAAAGAAAAGAAAAAATATTTTAAAAAATCAAATAAAAAAAAAATATTTTTTTTTCACATACTGTCACCAGTCAATGTCCTTGGTCACTTCCACATCAGTTATGTGATGATGTTGTACTGCACTACAATGTAAAAAACTTTTTTTTTTCTTAATTTTCCAAAAAAATTACAACTTCAAAAAATGTGCCATGCCTCTTACTAAATACCTTATCATTATGCCCGATGAAGCTGCATGCATGCTCCGAACGCGAGCTTGCCTTGCCACGCCCCCTGGTTGTCATCCTCTACATGCAGACACGCTGACTGCCTGTCTGACAGATACTCTCCTGCCCTGGAGCCTCAGGAACCACCGGAGTGGCCGGGTCCTATGGAAAGCTTCATTCAGTGGCACAGAAGGGACTATTGTGGTTACTGCTTAACTACATGCTTTCATATCTCTACCCAAATGTGAATTGTATACTACATTAAACTGGAAACTTTTAACCCTATGCTGCTGAGTGGTGCTGCTCTCTTTTTCCTCTCTCATTGCTACAGAGTCTACTTCTGCTCTTACAGCTGGCCGCCAACACCTAAACTGATCAGAACCCATCTCCTAGGTCTGATTCAGGCAGCTTGTGGACATTTACTTTTAGAGCTAGTTTACACAGGGGCGACTTTTCAGGCGACTTAGTCATCTGACAAATTGCGCTCCATGCTCCTAATAGGAGAGACTCAAGTCGCTCCCACTTAGAAAAAGGTTCCTGTACTACTTTGGGGCGACTTCAATCGACTTGCATTGACCTCTATTACAGAAGTAGCTTGCAAGCCGCGCTGAAGTCGCGCTGTGTGGGGCGGGCTCAGAGTCGCCCCTGAAGTCGGATCGCCCCTGTGTGAACCAGCTCTTAGGACTTTAAAATCTAATTTGTTTTATTCTCCTTGTACTCCTTCCTTGGCTGTATGTCAGCGCTCCAATATTTGTCTTTTACTAAATACCTCAGACTGTCTTCTTTCCAAAAAGGTCATATGTAGGGATGGGCCCGCGTTTTTGCCGCTGCACACTGCCCCATAATGCATTGCCACAGACGGCGTGCACAGCTCCTCCTCCATGTGAGGGCTGCTGTCGTCTGCACTGGCTTTGTTTTGACATTTTATTTATACTGCAGGGCGGGGCCACCGGGTGATGTACGGGTGACCCCACCCCTTCTGACGTTATGTGACGTCAGGGGGGTGGGTCGCTCAATTACGTCACTGGGTGGTGTAAGTAAAATAAATAAAACATCAAAACAAGCCAAGCTCAGTCGGCGGGAGCCCTCCCATGGAGGAGGAGCTATTCTTTATCTATTTATTTATTTTCTCCGGATCCGTCGCTCGCCGTGATTGACGATGGATTACAACTGGGGACACTTATTTTTATTTTTTATTTTTTAATAAAGGACTTGTCCCTAATTGTCTCCTGAGTTTTTTTCTTTTTTGACACTTTTGGTAAAGTAGTCGTACCCGATACTAATTCACATGGGGGGGGGTCGGGATCTGGGGCCCCCTTATTAACCAGTTCCCATCCATGCCATTTCTGGCACTCCTCTCCCACATGTGCAAATCATCATTTTTTTGCTAGAAAATTACTCAGAACCCCCAAACATTATATATGGTTTTTTAGCAAAGATTCTAGGGAATAAAATGGTGGTTGCTGCAACTTTTTATGTCATGCGGTATTTGCGCAGCGATTTTTCGAATGCGTTATTTTTTTGGGAAAAAACTGTTTCATGAATTAAAAAAAAAAACAAAACAGTAAAGTTAGCCCAATTTTTTTTCATAATGTGAAAGATGATATTACGCCGAGTAAATAAATACCCATGTCACATTTTAAAATTGTGTAAACTCGTGGAATGGAGCTGAACTTTGGTACTTAAAAATCTCCATAGGCGTTGCTTTAAAATTTTTTACAGGTTAGGTGTTTTGAGTTACAGAGGAGATCTTGGGCTAGAATTATTGCTCTCACTCTAACGCATGTGGCGATACCTCACATGTGTGGTTTGGACACCGTTTACATATGCGTGCACAACTTAACCAATGCGTACGCTTCTGTGCGCAAGCTTGCGGGGACGGGGCGCTTTAATTTTTTTTTATATTATTTTTTTATTTTGACACTTTCACTTAAATTTTTTTTTTGGATCACTTTTATTCCTATTACAAGGAATGTAAACATCCCTTGTAATAGGAAAAGTGTGTGACAGGTCCTCTTTATGGACAGATGCAGGGTCTATAAGACTTTACCTCTCCCCTCCAGACTGGAAAGGCTGAGATCAGGAAAAAAACGGATGATCTCAGCCTTTCCTTCTCCTTTAACTGCCTTTGTTTACTTCAGGAGACCCGGACATGACGTCATGACGTGCGCCCGGGCCTCCGAGAGCCATAGAGATGACCGAGGGCCATCTGTCCCTCGGAAATCTCTGGTACTAAGATCCGGCGACAGGCGATTCCTTCTCCCGGTCACCGATCGCTCAGGTGAGTCGGGAGAAGCACCGGAGGGCGGTGGGAGGGGGGGATGTCCCCTCCCGTTGCCTGTAAGAACGATCAAGCGTCTGATCTGCTGCTATGATCATTCTTACGGTGATGGGAATCGCCTGCTCTAAAAAACGATACCTCAATGATGCCTGCAGGTGCCGGCATCATTGAGATATCACCACTGAAATCCCAGGACGTCCATGGACGTCCTAAGGATCTGAAGTGGTTAAAGGGGGCTTCCAGATTCCGATTAGCCTCCCACCCACACACCCCCACAACCACAGCCCAGGGTTGTGGGATAAGGGGCTCTTGACCCCATCAACATTTTTTTTTTAAATTTTGGTGCGGGGTTCCCCTTAAAATCCAAACCAGACTCAAAGCCTGGCCTGGGCCTGGTTTGGACTGGGGGGGGGGGGGGTGCATGCAAATTTTTTCAGTGATTTTATGTATATTGCCGGGAGCCAGCAATACATTACAGCCATGATAATACATGACAATTTTTCCTTCACAAATGTCATTTTGCTCTGGCTATGTTCTAAACATCACAGAGGTGCGCCCTTTTACAGGCAGATTAAGGGACCCCCCCATAACCGATTCAGATCCGCCCTATAGCCGATTGACGGCTACAGCGCGGATCTGAATTGCCGGGAGGTCATCAATAGACATCCTCCCCTTTGCACGCTCCAGGGCTCGCTGCGTGAGCGTGCCCGCGGGTCGGGCGTACTCGATGTCTGCCGGAGACCCGTGGTTTCTTCACAGAGAGCCAGAACGGGGAACTGCAGATGTAAACATGGCGGTTCCCCGCTCTGTGAGGGGGGGCATGACAGATCTACTGACCACTGTGATCAGGATCAGTGAGATCTGTTCTATCCCTGTTAGCCCCTCCCCCACACAGTTAGAACACATATAGGGAACACGTTTAACCCCTTCACTGCCCCCTTAGTGTTAACCCCTTCTCTGCCAATGACATTTATACAGTAATCAGTGGATATTTACATTTCTGAGCGCTGTATAAATGTCATTGGTCCCAAAAAAGTGTCAAAAATGTCAGACATGTCCGCCGCAATATCGCAGTCCCGATAAAAAACGCAGATCGCCACCATTACCAGTAAAAAAAAAATAATAATAAAAATGCCAATTTCCATAGTTTGTAGGCGCTATAACTTTTGCGCAACCCAATTAAAATACGCTCATTGCAATTTTTTTACCAAAAATATGTAGAAGAATACATGTTGGCCTAAACTGAGGAATACATTTGTTTTTTTATTTTTGGATATGTATTATAGTATTATAGCAAAAAGTAACAAAAAATTGTTCTTTTTTCAAAATTGTCGCTCTTTTTTTGTTTATAGCGTAAAAAATAAAAACCGCAGAGGTGATCAATTACCCCCAAAAGAAAGCTCTATTTGTGAGGAAAAAAAGGCCATCAGTTTTATTTGGGTACAACGTCGCACAACCGCGCAATTGTCATTCAAAAAGTGACAGCAATGAAAAAGTCACATCTTTACCTGTAACATCACAACTATCACTGGTTATTGGTGGAAGGATACCATAATTATAATAACAACAAGAGGCATGGAAAAAGATTGAAGATCCGATGAGACTGTACTTTTTTGATTAGTATATATAAGTGGGACACATTCGATTTTCATTTTTATTTTGGAAAGAGACACGGTTGTGTATTGTTTGTGTCCAGCTTTCAGACACATTGAATTGGAGTTATTGTCACCAGTTTGAGCACGATTATTTATGTTTTTTTTTTGCATAGTTACAGTGCCTTGCGAAAGTATTCGGCCCCCTTGAACTTTGCGACCTTTTGCCACATTTCAGGCTTCAAACATAAAGATATAAAACTGTAATTTTTTGTGAAGAATCAACAACAAGTGGGACACAATCATGAAGTGGAACGAAATTTATTGGATATTTCAAACTTTTTTAACAAATAAAAAACGGAAAAATTGGGCGTGCAAAATTATTCAGCCCCTTTACTTTCAGTGCAGCAAACTCCCTCCAGAAGTTCAGTGAGGATCTTTATATCTCTATGTTTGAAGCCTGAAATGTGGCAAAAGGTCTCAAAGTTCAAGGGGGCCGAATACTTTCGCAAGGCACTGTATTTATTTGAGTTTATGTAATGATTGAAAGAAATGTGGTTTGATTTATGACACATGTTTAATTAACCGGCTGTATTCACTTACATGAGATAGCGCTGAACACTTTGTCACAACAGATGAAAACTGAAAATCGGTCCGGGTAGGAGGGGGGTTTAAGTGCCCAGTAAGCAAGTGGTTAAAGGAATATTTCATTTTTATTGTTTCACTTTAAGCATTATTAAAATCACTGCTCCTGAAAAAACGATCAATTTAAAAACTTTTTTTTCATTGACACATGTCCCCTAGGGCAGGACCCGGGTCCCCATACACTTTTTAGGGCAATAACACAGTGCTCCTTGGGATGTTTAAAGCTTGGGAAATCTTTTTGTATCCAAATCCGGCTTTAAACTTCTCCACAACAGTATCTCGGACCTGCCTGGTGTGTTCCTTGTTCTTTATGATGTTCTCTGCGCTTTAAACGGACCTCTGAGACTATCACAGTGCAGGTGCATTTATACGGAGACTTGATTACACACAGGTGGATTCTATTTATCATCATTAGTCATTGAGGTCAACATTGGATCATTCAGAGATCCTCACTGAACCTCTGGAGAGAGTTTGCTGCACTGAAAGTAAAGGGGCTGAATAATTTTGCACGCCCAATTTTTCAGTTTTTTATTTGTTAAAAAAGTTTGAAATATCCAATAAATTTCGTTCCACTTCATGATTGTGTCCCACTTGTTGATTCTTCACAAACAATTACAATTTTATATCTTTATGTTTGAAGCCTGAAATGTGGCAAAAGGTCTCAAAGTTCAAGGGGGCCGAATACTTTCGCAAGGCACTGTATTTATTTGAGTTTATGTAATGATTGAAAGAAATGTGGTTTGATTTATGACACATGTTTAATTAACCGGCTATATTCACTTACATGAGATAGCGCTGAACACTTTGTCACAACAGATGAAAACTGAAAATCGGTCCGGGTAGGAGGGGGGTTTAAGTGTCCAGTAAGCAAGTGGTTAAAGGAATATTTCATTTTTATTGTTTCACTTCAAACATTATTAAAATCACTGCTCCTGAAAAAACGATCAATTTAAAAACTTTTTTTTCATTGACACATGTCCCCTAGGGCAGGACCCGGGTCCCCATACACTTTTTAGGGCAATAACATTGCATATAAGCCTTTAAAATGAGCACTTTTGATTTTTCATGTTCAGGTCCCATAGAACAACACTGTTTCACAAGTCGCGATAGAGTACATTCACTTATATCGGCCAATTAATTTGTACACAGTATTTAGTTTGGTGTAAAGA
>BLSH010005958.1:1153627-1185335 GCA_018402905.1 Glandirana rugosa | reverse complement strand
CCATACAGCTGTGCTGAGAGCGGGTGCAGTGCGCGCTTCCAACAGTTACCGGCGCCTAACCGAAAGCTTCCAATCGCTGCTTGCGATCTGGAGTTTTTGGATCACGTGACCTCCGTGACAGCCAGTCACAGCGGTCATATGCTCTTAAGCCCTGTCCTGCCTCCCGGCGTCATAAACCTCTTAAAGGATCAGGAGACCCTGGCGTGGCGAGATTAATGAATGTGAAAAAAAAAAGAACATTAAATTAGGAGAATGCGAAAGAGAAGGGTTTTGGGACTTTAAGTGAAGCATTGACCTAGTAAAGTCACATGCCTCCAAAAAAGGAAAAAGCGGTGGGACTTTAAATGAAGCACGCAGTTGCATGTAAAAGGTCAAAATTGAATGAATATCAATTTAGTACATCAAAGTAAAAATAATAATACATCATGGTAATAAATATCTCAGTGTAATTCATATATATACATACATTAAAACATATTAGCGTATGACACTTAGAAGGGTACACAGCACATTGGACTCTATTAGAAATCAAAATTTGTAAATAACATGATTGCAAAAAATTTATATATAATCTTGAAACCACATAATTGATATGATGAAAAAAATTCCATATAGGATCTGACATACACACGATAGATTGAACAACATGTGAAAGCTCAACACGTTTCGTGGATTTATCCACTCTTCAGGACCAGGCATGTGGTATATCTGTAATGAGACGTGCATATTTCTATATAATCTGGCTTTATCAAAAAGGGAACAAATAAAAATGAATTGGGGAAACCCCCTTGTCTTCAAGGGTACTTACAAAACGGCTGTATAAGGAGGTTGAGGCATTGAGAGCTGGAAGCCCCCTTGGTGCATCATTCCCGGGAGCTGTGACAGTGTGAACCACAAGGGAAAAAACAAAAGAGAGGGGCGCACCGACCTAGTGCAATACCATTAAACTATGTTCAATAACAGAGTAAATAAACAAAGAAACCGAGAACAAATCTCCCAAAAAGAAGGTCTCTGCTCAGCGCCTAAGTGCCAATGTCTCCTTTATCGATATAATTCCAAATGGAATAATAGGCAGCTGCTGAAAACACTTGAATACAAGTCATTCAATCTAAAACACCATCAAGAAAAAACTCCTGCAGCAGCGCTCCGAATCAGGCAACCAAATAAATGTTCATCTGGTATCATCAAACTTCAAATGCAGATGTGCTACCCCTCCACCGTCACACTGTCACCTCGTGAGAGTAGATCGAAATCCCCCTTTGGGGATGCACTCACCAGATACTGGTGAGATACCAGCATTGAACTCCAAATATTATGTAGGAGATATCCTGAAGTAACCCCAACCACCGCTCCGGTGAGACACGGTCCGTTCCACTGATGACACTCCTCGTTTGCTCAAAGGGATGTAGGTAGTAAAGTGAGTTTGTTGTTCATGTTTTACCTACAGATAAGCCTATAATAAGGCTTACCTGTAGGTACTGTAAATAGTGCCATTTGGGAGATATTTAGTTATGTAGCCACTGGTGGCGTCACCGACACATGGGCTCTGAAGGAACTGCATACCCGTGTTGTTCCCTCAGCGCCCTATGGTGTAAATAGTGACCCCTGCAGTGACACCTGGAGGGCTTCGTTTTAAGGTTAGTTTCACATAATGTGCTAGCATGCGATGCATACTAGCACAATATAACATTACCTTGCAGGGGATTTTTTTTAATTTTGAGTTTACTACTTCTTTAAGTGTGATGTTATTAAAGCGGTCTGTGCATATCCATACAATGTGTACCATTAAAACGTATTTCCAGGCAGATATAAAAGACACAAAACCTATAGAAATTGGACTTTACTTTTTCGTCACATCCGACTTCATCTGAGGGCGTGGCCGAGCGGCGCGACGCAACAATTTTATAGCGGAAACCAAGATCAGAGTACGCCCCCATGACCGTGGCATCCACCCGTCTCCAGGCAACACACACCTACTGCTGAGCGACTCATGTCAGAAGCTGATCCCTTGATCATAGGATACATAAAATACATAAACTAAAAAAATGTATAAACCAATGCTAAAAATCCTGGAGTGTAAATATAGAAATAAGAGCTTAAAACAAAGCGATCTTTTATACATATAAAACCACCAGAGAACGAGGATGCAATTATTTATCTCGTTCTGCAGGGAATATATATAACACATATATGAGCCGTATATAAACCAATGCGAGGGACCGCTGCCTGGAGTCGGACGTCCGCAACCAACAAGCCATCTCCCTCCCATGTCACATATATGCAAATTAACAAATAAACTTTATGGGCTCTTATGTTCGGTTTCTAAAACATCAAACATACAAAGCATCATTTAAAACATAGAGATAAGGTCAATCTGAAATACAGATCAATCACTTTATATGTACGAGAGACAGAACTTCAGGATATCTCCTACATAATATTTGGAGTTCAATGCTGGTATCTCACCAGTATCTGGTGAGTGCATCCCCAAAGAGGGATTTCGATCTACTCTCACGAGGTGACAGTGTGACGGTGGAGGGGTAGCACATCTGCATTTGAAGTTTGATGATACCAGATGAACATTTATTTGGTTGCCTGATAACACATTCGGAGCGCTGCTGCAGGAGTTTTTTCTTGATGGTGTTTTAAATACCATTAAACTATTTATTAAAAACAATGAGATAAAATATATATACTCACAAATGGAGCAATTTAACAGGCATCACGACAAGAAGTGAAAATAGTGCCTCCAATGGACTAATCGATCTCCACCTCAACAGAGGGACCTGGCGGCGTCCGTGTGGCCAGGCTGACGCGTTTCTAGGGCGAACCCTCTTCCTCAGAGCCCACCAACCATGAGGCATGACCCTCTTATATACATGCACTAGAGCCTGTAGGTGGGCTGGGTCATGAGTGAACGACCCACCCCCCAGAAGGGGGAGTGGCAATATGGCCCAGTTGGATGCCAGTACCGCCCCCCTATATGTACCTATACATGCAGATAGATAGATCAATCAATCAATAAATAAATAGATAAATGTTGATACAGATCCATAACATATAAATATAAAAATATATACACACATGCACATGCCTGTACCTGTACGAATCAATTCCCCTCCATCCATATCCTCAAATGTGCACATAAATGAACATATAAATAGCCTCCATATTATTAATATTGTTATATTTATATAAGGAAGAAATACAATATACTATAGTGCTGCCAACCCCTAGTCAATGCATCTAATATCCCACCTTCTCAGGGCATATCTTAAGGTGGGTAATCATTTGTGAAAGCAGTCCATGATGTATTCTAAAGGGCCATAGGTATTTAGGTAATCCTCTATATAGATCTTAGTACTATTAGGAGAGGATGGACAAGAGCACCACACATTTACCTGGTGGGCGACTCTTCTCCCATATCCATACACAGGCAGATGGACAAGGATCGTTTTCCCTAGAAGAACACAGCGTCTCATCTGCAGGAGTTGTTTGTTTTTTTTTTTCAAGTGTGAACCACAAGACAGCCCAAACAAGGTGGCATCCAAGGAGACCAGGCATCCAAAAGTGATCCCCCTAGGTGACCTTGAATGTTTCCAGAACCATCTGGGAAGGACTTCAATTAAAAGTATTAATGTTAATATGTGTATTAGTCCATAGTGTGCCAGCTATCCTGGACTCTAAAGTAGAGCAGGGTAGGTGCACATATAACCAAAGTGGTATCAGTGAAGCCCAACCAGAAAGAAGTGAGGAATGAAGGAGATAAAGTGGAGGATAAAAGACTATGCCACCAAGGAAAACTCGTTAGATCAATTACTAAAAAAGCCAAGAAGGGCTGTAGGTGAGACTCATGTGCTGGCATGTTACCTGGTGCTGGGACCATGGTGCAGAGTAGTGCGCATTGTCCAGGAGAAGAGGGAGACGCAGATAGGATGACTCAGCCACCCGGGAATGGAACCTATAAGGACGCACTCCCAAACGCCATGTGAACATGCATGATGAGAGGGGGGCGTCATCGCCTGAGCAGCTAAGCAGCCCAGAATTTGACGCCCAAACAACATCTCAAGTCATCACGGATGTATTAACACCGCTGGTGTAGTGGCACCACAGGAAGTGTCCAATGTGCTGTGTACCCTTCTAATTGTCATACGCAAAACATGTTTTAATGTATGTATATATATGAATTACACTGCAATATTTATTACCATAATGTATTATTATTTTTACTTTGACATACTAAACCAATATTCATTGAATTTTGACCTGTTACATACAACCGCGTGCTTCATTTAAAGTCCCACTGCTTTTCCCTTAAAATAGGGGAACTATATCAGTTTATGGTCCTCTGAGAGGGTATCATACATGATGAGGTTAAATGGGGTAGTTAAAATGTTTTAATTTGAGGGATTTTTTTTCCTCTCACCTCCTGTTTTGGTTATGGGACAGGGTGTGAAGGGAAATCTCTCAAATAGGACACACATGACAAAAAAAAAAAAACCTGAGCAGGATTATAACCCTCCCTTTCTTTATCCAAAATGAAAATACAGTGTTGTCTTTGGTTCTTTTTTTAACTGCAGCTCTCCCCATTATCTTCCATGCACTTCCCCATCAATTCACTTGCCTGCTGGGAGCAAATAAAGAAAACCTGGATATGGAGGAATATGTAACTTACTGCCTGTCCTCACATGTGAGACTCCAGAAAAATGTCCTTGTAGGTGCATCTATGTATTCCAAACAGGTAGGCTACGACACCATCTGACACCAGAGCTTACCTTTGCCTCCTGCCGTGGAGAGGTGTAGTTTGCTGGGGGAATGAGTTATTAGCAAATATTGTCATGAATTGTCATGAATGGGTCAAGTCACAATGCTCTTAAAAAAAAACCCGTTGCTTTGTTCAGGTCCTTCTAAAGTAAGTACAATACAGAACATAACATAGCCCTTGTCATGGCACAAGGTGTATTCTGTTTTTCTAAAGGAATAGAAATCAGGACTGTTTTTCGGCGAATAACTAGTTTTTTATTCGATCAGTCACCAATCAGATGCAATTTTCAGGGCAGGTTTGAATTTGATTGGTAGCTTAGAAGTAACTCCAGTTAATATTACAGTCCTTTAGTATAAAAAAATGTAGTGTTCTCGTCCCCAGGTGGACCATTACTTTAATTCTTACAGGTAAATAAGCTACAAATGGTTTGGAATTACTGTTAGGTCTTAAATGAACAGATATGCAGAATGAATTATTCTGCATATCTGGCCTGCTAGCAAGTCCTCTAACTGACACCAGAGTTTGGAAATAGAATCTTTCAGTCAATATGTTAAACTCTCAGTTCACGAGGATCAGAGCCCATCAAAACCCATCTTAGGGCCGTGAAAGATTGACTTTCCCCTTCACAGCTATTTCAAAGCATTTATATGATAGCTGCCATAGAAATGGATTGAAGCCTGTGATATTGATTTGGAAAAATAAGAAGAAAAGACTCCTGACTGTATTCTGAAGGGTCTTGACACATTGTGATCCCACATTACCCCTGCAGCGGGACACTGATGCATTCCCTAATGGTGTGGGGGCCGTGGTGTCTTACATTGAGCCTTCAGGAGGAAACAGGCCCATTCAGTTCTTGGTTCAAAGATCCTAAGCCGCCGGGTGAAAAGCACGAAAGAAAAGATTGATCAGAAAAGGCAGTCACATAGGACCGTATCAAATCTGCTGCCAGCTACATCTCCGTGCCATTTGTAATATACAGGCAATGCAGTTCAGTGGGGAGAAGAAGTTTAATAATACTCATCAAAATATTAGATTCACAGCAAACAAAATGTGCTAACAATCTTTTTAAGAGGCTGAAGTTTATCTGGCAGCAACAAAAATTACCACTATTAATAATATACCAGGACATAAACCCTTTTATTGTTATGGGGGGCTGCAAAAGCCCTTGCCCTAAAAGTAAAAGAGTACCCAAATCCGTAACTTTATTTTTGATTAAGATTGGGGGATATCAGGCACCTCGTTATCATTTTCTTTTTTTTGTGTCCCCCTAAAGGTGATTCATTTGTGTCCCCCTGAGCATGATTATATTTATACTGGTCAAAGACAATTGTCTGAAAGTAAGGCAAAATCCCAAAATTTGAGTTGTCAGCAAACTCAGTATAAAGGGGAAATCTTCCTAGGGGGAAACTTATTGTAGTGACAACTGGGACAGGGCGTCAAGGGAAATATCAAATAAAATATAAAAATGAATGCATCCACAGCATCTAAGAACTGGTAAGCTGCAATAAATTACATTTTTGTTCTTGGGTTTAGTTATGTGTTAAAACCTTAAACCAAAAGGTTGAGGCTAGCTTTACACTCATGCAAGTCAGGGATGCTGGCAAAATCATAAAAATGCTGTGCTCTTTGGTAGACGTGCAAGGGGGCCAATTCTTTTTAAAGGCACCCCCACACATCTGCAAAATGCCTATGTTTTCACGCATGCATAACCACAGAGTGCCGCATCATCATGCAATTCCGGCTGCAGTCAAACAAATCCAGTGACACAGGAGCGCGGGAGGGGCTGAGTACCACTGTCTGTGTCAATGGACTCGGGATCGAGCCCGCACAGGTGCACCCAGGGAAATTGGCTTTCAGTGGGGGCACCCGATGAAGAGAAGGGGCCTTGAGCGGTGGTGGGGCACCCCAGAAGAAGATGATTGGGGCTGCTCTGTAAAAAAATGATTGCACAGTTCGCTGATGGTGTCATACTCCTACTCATCAACCCAACTCAATCTATGCCAGCAATTCAAGACATACTTAACCAATTCAGTCTTGCCTCCTTCTGCAAACTTAACTCCTCCAAATCCTTGATTCTGCCTCTACATCTCACGACCAGCCAAGAATTTCTCCTGAAAAAGAGCTTTCCCTTCACCTGGAAGAGCCAATCCATCCCTTATTTAGGGATAAAATTGTCTCCCTCACCATGCCAACTATATGTTTTCAACGATCGCGCCTTCCAAAAACAGCTCCCCCAACTACTAAGTCAAATGCAAACACATGGCCTATCTATCCAAGTTAGGCAAGTTTGCCTCCTTCAAAATGATGATCCTGCCTAAATTCTTCTTCGTTTTCCGCACAGTGACGATTTCTGTCTCTTCTACCTTTTTCACATCAATACAAAAACAGATTACATGATATATTTGAGATGCAAAACCACCTGCAGTATCTCACAAATGTGAGTACACCCACATTTTTGTAAATCTCTTATTATATCTTTTCATGTGACAACACTGAAGAAATGACACTTTGCTACAATGTAAAGTAGTGAGTGTACAGCTTGTATAACAGTGTAAATTTGCTGTCCCCTCAAAATAACTCAACACACAGCCATTAATGTCTAAACCGCTGGCAACAAAAGTGAGTACATCCCTAAGTGGAAATGTCCAAATTGGGCCCAAAGTGTTAATATGTGTGGCCATCATTATTTTCCAGCACCGCCTTAACCCTCTTAGCCAAGGAGTTCACCAGAGCTCCACAGGTTGCTACTGAAGTCCTCTTCCACTCCCCCATGACGACATCACATAGCTGGTAGATGTTAGAGACCTGGCGCTCCTCCACCTTCCATTTGAGAATGCTCCACAAATGCTCAATAGGGTTTTGTCTGGAGACATGCTTGGCCAGTCCATCACCTTTACCCTCAGCATTTTTAGCAAGGCAGTGGTCGTCTTGGAGGTGTGTTTGGGGTCGTTATCATGTTGAAATACTGCCCTGTGGCCCAGTCTCCGAAGGGAGGGGATCATGCTCTGCTTCAGTATGTCACAGTACATGTTGGCATTCATGGTTCCCTCAATGAACTGTAGCTCCCCAGTGTAGACAGCACTCATGCAGCCCCAGACCATGACACTCCCACCTCCATGCTTGACACATCCTAACTAGACATCACAAAACAAGATGGGGTAGGTCTTCCCCACATCTGCACCTACTACTATGCCTCTATCCTAGACGAGATATACTACTGGTGGCACCCAATGCCTAACAAAAGCTGGTCAATCATGGAATCCTTGTCTTACTTACCTAATAACTTAATAGACGCTGTTCTGCTAATTTCTGTGGGCTTTCTTCCCAATACAAAAACCACCTCCTCACCAATCACAACTTCTCTGATGGTTTGGAAGAAATTCACTTATGACAAATCTTTGTAGCACCCATCCCATACCCTACCAATTCCTCTCAAAATGCTAACGATACACTTGACAAACCTCAAGCTACAAAATTGGCTAGTACTTTGGATTGGTAAACTAATAGACCTTTCCGAAGCCTAAAATTACATAAGGATTTCCCATTTTCTTAAACAATCTTAATTCCCCTCTGTGACTAGAATACCTGAACCACTACACCAATTCTACACCCACACAGTGTACCCCAAACATGGTATCTCCATACTATACATTGCGCTCAGCAACAACCGAATCCAGCGGTGCGCACTCGTGCACTCACGATCTGCGATCTCGCAGCCGCCGTCAGGTGACGGCGATATGCGATATCGAGCCTTGTTGCCACCGTCAATTCATGGCGGGCAGTCGGCAACTGGTTAAATAAAGAACTTTGAAGCAAAATAAGGGTCAGTGCACATCAATGCAACCTTATCAGTGCCCATCTGCAGCCTCACCATTGCCCATCAATGCAGCCTGATCAGTGCCTGCCCCTCAGTGCAGCCTGATCAGTGCCCATCTGCAGCCTCATCATTGCCCATCAATGCAGCCTGATCAGTGCCCATGAATTCAGGCTGATCAGTGCCCATGAATTCAGCCTGATCAGTGCCCACCAATGCAGCCTGATCAGTGCAGATCAATGCAGCCTGATCAGTGCCCATCAATGCAGCCTCACCATTGCCCATCAATACAGCCTGATCAGTGCCCATCTGCAGCTTCACCGTTGCAGCCTGATCAGTGCCAATCTGCAGCCTCACCATTGCAGCCTGATCAGTGCCCATCTGCAGCCTCACCATTGCCCATCAATGCAACCTGATCAGTGCCCATCTGCAGCCTCACCATTGTATGGAGATTAGCTTACACAGAGCGTGGATCTCCCATCCATGCAGCGGCCTCTGTAATACGAAGTCCCGCCTCCTGGGCCGCTGAGTAAATGGGAGATCCACGCTCTGAGTAATCTGGTGGCGCTCGCCCCTCCTTCTCCTCCGCGGCAGCCCAATGAAAATATTGGCGTATAACATGCACACATGATTTGCATTCTATTTTCAGGGGGCAAAGGTGCATGTTATAACGCTGATAAATACGGTAATCACTGGGGTAGAGATCCATTATAAATATTTCTAAAAGCAGAGGACCTGTAGAATAAAGAAAATGGTAGTTGTGAATGTTTATGTATTATGTTTGCACAATGACTTATCAATCCTATATTGTAGTTAAACAAATTGGTTTTAGTGCAAACAAACATATACCCAGATGAGATTGCGTGGAGTAAATAGAAATTATACTTAAATTGTGTTCAAATAATGGAACAAAAAAAGAAAAAATTATTGCGCTGGTAGATCAAACACCTCGCAACACAAGAGTCCTTCCAAGCACATAAATCCTCACCTTGTTGCCCACTTTATCTACATGGAAGAACCATTAGTAAATAGTTGGTTGTTAAGGAGCGGGTGGCCGCCGCGTCCTTAACAACCAATGAGTCATCAGCTGTCAGCAGGTTTGCTCGTTGACAGCTGAATGTAAAGAAAACAATTGTTGGCATTAAAAAATCATGAGAAAAATGGTGCGGGGTCCCCATCAAAATCTATACCAGGCGCTTATCTGAGCATGCAGCCTGGCAGACCAGGAAGGGGGGGGAGGACAAGCGAGCGCCCCCCTCCTGAACCATACCAGACCACATGCCCTCTAAATGGGGAGTGCTTTGGGGCAGAGGGGGCTCATTGGTTGTTAAGGAAGCGGCAGACGCCTGCTCCTTAACAAACATTTACGCGTTAAGGACACCAATGGCCGTCCGTTACTTAACAACCAGTTAAAATCATACACATTCCTTAAATACTGCATGCCTGGACCACTACTTAATTACCGCATACATTTAATTCCTACTGTGACTGAGTTGAATGCCTGTTCATGCAGTATTTAGCGAGCATTTTCATAGCTTTGCAGTAAATACCGCAAAACAGTATAGTTAATTGACAGTTTCTGGATCGCATGCGATATTTATGCAAAATGTGTCTGGACACCTGAATACCACATGTGATCTGCTTCTGTGAATGGAGCCCACTGTTCTGTTTCAAATACCACTTTATGCATTAACATACCTCTTTAGACCCAGTCTTTTCAGACAGTATGGTGACCTGCTGACTTGGCAACATCCACAGGCAGCCTTACTCTTCAATAAGACACAGAGGGGTTGATTTACTAACACTGGAGAGCGCAAAATTGCAGTTTTGCATAGAAACCAATCAGCTTCCAGGTTTTATTGAAAAAGCTTAATTGAACAAGCTGAAGTAAGAAACTGATTGGCTACCACACAGAGCTGCACCAGATTTTGCACTCTCCAGTTTTAGTAAATCAACCCCAGAAGTTAAATCCAACACAAATTTACTCTAGACAACTGCAGTACAAAGGACATTTTTCTAGTCTTTCCAGATTTTAGAAAAATAATTTTAAAATGATATGCTGTATAACATCAATTTAATTAAGAAACAAGGGTGTGGCTAGTTATGCATTTCAGGGCCTTAGGAACACCTCTTTAACAAGCCTATATTTTGTGTTTACCCTAATAAAAATATGTTTTTTTAAAAAAAAAATCTCTGGTGTTCTATCTCTTTGATAGGTTTATGCCTTTATTATTGTTTGTTACATCACTTGCCTTATTTTGTGGAAACTCTGTACAAAGGCTGTCCAATGTTTCAATAATAATTACATAGAACAATCTAAAGCCATTTTCTTAAGTTTAGATACAATGGAGAATAGAGAAACTTTGCTTTGCTGTCTGCTGGAGAAATAGTTTTTTTTTATCCAGATATACAACAAGAAGTAATAAGAAAACCTCCCTGAAGTGAGGGGTATCCCCTACTAGACATTTATTTTTGGAACAAAAGATTTTTCCTCACCTTGTTCTCGTGACAACTGTAAAAAATTGAACATCCAATCAATTTCTGTCCCAGTGACAATGATCATTAGGACAAATAGAGAGTGTGTAATAAATAAAAAAAAAGAGAGCGAGCTGTTTTTTGTATTTGTATTTATTATTAAAGTGGTTGTAAAGCCTAAACATTTTTTAGCTTAACCCTTTCGCTGCCAGAACCATTTTTGCATTTTTTTGCACACATGTTTAAAAAATCATTTTAGGCCTGATTACACAAAATCCCCAAACATTATATATTTTCTGAAAGCAGACACCCTAGAGAATAAAATAGTGGTAGTTCCACTTTTTTATGTCACATGATATTACAGCAAAGGTCTAGGAAATGCAAAATTTCAGTAAAGAACACACTAACATGAATGTTAGGCCAAACAAACGCAATACATTACCCACATTTTTGGTAAAATATAAAAGAGGAGGTTGCAATGAGTAAATGGATACCCAACATGCCAAACCTTACATTTTTGTACGCCCTGTGAAATGGCGTCAAACTTCAATACCCTGTATTTTCTACCAATGTTTTCATGTATAGGCGCCCCAACGCATGCGTTTACGTTCATACGTGTGTATATGTGGGGGTGGAGGGCCTAAAAAAATTTTAACTTTTTTACTTAACTTTTTTTTATTTTTCTAAAAGACCCTGCATGCCTCCCCTGTGCTCCAGACCGAGCGAGCTGGGGACACGGATAGCTTGACCCAGAAGTGACGTCAGAGACGTTGCTTTCCAAGTCACACAGAGAAGGGAAGGAGAGCGGACGTGTATCCACTCTTCTCCTTCCCCTCCAGTTGCAAGCGGACCCCGGTAAGCATGGTGGGGGCACGCGAGTGGGGGGGGGCGCAGGTACGGGGCTGCGTGAGAGAGATCAGGCACCCAAATGCTCTCATCTGACAGGCAGGAGGCTGCCTGTCAGTTTCCCACACAATCCCGGTGGCCGAAGCCACTGGATTGTGTGAAATACCCCCCGCTGTTAGGGCCATACGTACAGACCTAGTGGCAAAGGGGCTAATACATTCCTTGCATTAAGGTAAAAAAAATGTAGGTGTTAGCCCCCCCTCACTCCCCCTTTTACTTACCTGAGACCTCATTTAATCCAGTGCTGTGCACGTCTGCAGCGCTTCTCTCCCCTCACATCTGGGTCTCGCTGGCTTTGCTGGTACACCAGTCCAGGAGCCATTGGCTCCCAGTGCTGTCAATCAATGCCAGTGAGGAGGGAGCGGGGCGGGGCTGAGTCCCACTGTCTGTGTCATTGGATGGAGCAGTGGGGCTCTGGTGTGAGATTGCACGAGTGCCCCCATGTCAAGCGGCTTCCCATGGGGTCACTGGACAGAGGGGAGGGACCAAGAATGCTGACGGGGGACTTGAAATGAGGAGGTTCATGGCCACAGGTAAGTATAGGTATGTTTGCTATTTATTTATTTTTAACCACTTCCTGCTGGGAGGGCATACATGGATGTATGTATGCATGGATTGATCTTTTCAGCCGGCGATTCTCTTCAAGGCAGAAGTGATCTGAGTGGCTAATTATCCACTCAATCACTTCTGCGGGTTGCTAAAGGGGATCACACCCCCCTCTCACCACTGCCCCCGCCTCTCCGGGCTCCCAGTCCCATTGCGGAAGCCGGGAGTGATGATGGCTGCCCTGTACAGAGAGAGGTGAACTGACGTTGTTCCCCTCTCTCTGTGACCCTGTAAGCCGGGTGTGACTAGCAGTTTGTCCCTTCTGGTTCCGCCCCTTTGTTTACCTGGCCAGCAACGGGAAGGTAAGTAGCTGATCAGACCGATCTGTGTCTGATTGGCTACATGAGAGGCCAGAGGAGAGATTTGGGGTCCAATAGATGTTGTTCATCTCTTGTGATAGCAATAAAGTTAGTACAAAAAAAAGTGTAAAAAAAAATATATTTTTGTAAAAAATAAATAAATAAAAAAAATGAAAGCGCCCCTGTCCCACCGTGCTTACACGCAAATGCGAACGCATATGTTACTCACGCACGGCGATCGAATCACACATGTGAGGTATTATCATGAATGTCAGAGTGAGAGCAATAATTCTAGCATATTCTAGCACACCTCTCATGCAACTCCAAACTGGTAACTTGTAAAGGCGTTTAAAGTGTCTATGGAGAATTTTAAGCACCGTAGTTTGCCGCCATGCCATGGGCAGACACAATTTTAAAGCGTGACATGTTAGGTATCTATTTACTCGGTGTAACATCATCTTTCACATTATGCAAACAAAATTGGGCTAACTTTAGTGTTTTGGGGTTTTTTTTAATCCATGAAAGGGTTTTTTTTTTAAAAATTGCGTTTGAAAAACTGCTGTGCAAATACCGCGTGACATACAAAATTGCAACACACACCATTTTATTCTATAGGGTCTCTGCAAAAAAAATATATAATGTTTGGGGGTTCTAAGTAATTTTCATGCAAAACAAATAAGTAGATTTAGCAAGTGGTTAAATTACCTTTACAATCACTTTAATAAAGTATAATTGTATTTTTTTTGGCTGGTGTTTAGCTTTAAAAAATTAGTTGTGTGACATTTATAAAATTATAGATTTCTTTGGCTGCCACTCACTTCTTGTACTTGTTCCTATGATAGGCAACCTATCTAAAACATCCATATAATAATCTCATGCTCCCTCCCATAACATTTAATGCCTAGTTCATTGGTATGTGAAGAGCATACAAGGCATTTATAGGACTTACAGAAGTCTTCCCATTTCATTAAATAGCCTGTAATAGGGGTTTGTAAAATGAGTGCATGGTGTATTTTTTATTATTTGTAACAAAGAATTTTCTTCAATAATTGGGCTGATGGGAAATTCAGCTTTTTGTTGGCTGCTTTGGGTGCATCCAAGAAACAGATGGACCCCTTGACATTAGTTCCAGAGATCATTTCATTGTATAGAGAAATTTGCTCATTTGTTAGCGATGGCAAGAGTTTATTGACAGTCTTGTTATTTGGTCAGAGATGTAGTGTGTTTCTAAGTAGTAGATGTCATGGGCAAGGAATTTGTCACAAGAGCTAGTGGGAGTAATCCATAATTTTTCAATGTGTTGTCATGGATTTGAAAATGTGAGATAATAATGCACAAACAAATGTATTTATTGAAACCTAGTTGATAATTGTTGTATCTTTGTGTGTACCTAGAACATCCTCTGACACATCACTTGTGAAATGCTTCCAGTAGCCATCTACACATGGCTTAAAATAACTAAAATACGTAATGAATGTCATGACATCTAATCAATATGTTGGAAAGTGAAAATGATTTTGTTTTCCATTGGTGACAATCTCTTTCCCAAATCAATGTGCCCTATTATTATCATTATTATTCTATATCCAGCAGTTTTGGACAGTTAGCTTTAGTTCAGGCTGGCGATTTTTTTTTTTGAGCCCACAGTACAGTGCACAAAATGTTTTCTATTTTATTGGAAAATCATTTTGTCATATAGAGCAGGGGGTGTCGTAAATTGATCCTCTCTGGGTGTCTACGCAGGTACAGCACTTTTTTAAATATTTTGTTAATTTATCTACCATTTACTGATCACAAGAATATACCATGAACTGTAGGTATAAGATCGCTAGTGGATATTGTTTCTCTAGGAGCTTAAAAATTATTTCAAGGGATCCTCCAGGGGGAGAAAGGCAGGTCTAGCATGTGGTAGATTGGCATAAGATTAGGAGTAGGCATTGGAGTAGGAAGATAAAAAAGCAATAGTCAGTTATGTTCCCTATTCACACAAATGTTTGTCATGTCAGTTTTTTCCCCATGCGGAAAAAAATTCTGCACGCGATACCAGTGTTGTGGTGTGAACAGAGCACATAGAGAACAATTGGGGGGGGGGGGGTTTGCGCCCTTGCAGATCGCATGCAGAAAAACGGATGTCTCTGCACCATGGTGTGAAGGAATCTGCAATGTTTATGCGGTTTTCTGCACAGGAAAAAAACTGACGTGACATCAACATTGGTGTGAATAGAGCACATAACTGATGCTCATGAAAACTGATGTAAACTGATGTCTCTGCAAATGAAAACTGCACGGTTTTCATATACAGTATCTCACACAAGTGAGTACACCCCTCACGTTTTTGTAAATATTTTATTATATCTTTTCATGTGACAACACTGAAGAAATGATGCTCTGCTACAACGTAAAGCAGTGAGTGTACAGCTTGTATAACAGTGTAAATTTGCTGTCCCCTCAAAATAACTTAACACCTAGTCATTATTGTCTAAACTGCTGGCAACAAAAATGAGTACACCCCTAAGTAAAAAATGTCCAAATTGGGCCCAAAGTGTCAATATTTTGTGTGGCCACCATTATTTTCCAGCACTGCCTTAACCTTCTTAGACATGGAGTTCACCAGAGCTTCACAGGTTGCCAATGGAGTCCTCTTCCACTCCTCCATGACAACATGGAGCTGGTGGATGTTAGAGACCTTGCGCTCCTTAACCTTCCATTTGAGGATGCCCCACAGATGCTCCATAGGATTTAGGTCTGGAGACATGCTTGGCCAGTCCATCAGCTTTACCTTCAGCTTCTTTAGCAAGGCAGTGGTCGTCTTGGAGGTGTGTTTGGGATCGTTATCATGTTGGAATACTGCTCTGCGGCTCAGTCTCCAAAGGGAGGGGATCATGCTCTGCTTCAGGATGTCACAGTACATGTTGGCATTCATGGTTCAATGAACTGTAGCTCCCCAGTGCCGGCAGCACTGATGCAGCCCCAGACCATGACACTCCCACCATCATGCTTGACTGTAGACAAGACACACTTGCCTTTGTACTCCTCACCTGGTTGCCACCACACATGCTTGACACCATCTGAACCAAATGAGTTTATCTTGGTCTCATCAGACCCCAGTAATCCATGTCCTTAGTCTGCTTGTCTTCAGCAAACTGTTTGCAGGCTTTCTTGTGCATCCTCTTTAGGAGAGGCTTCCTTCTGGGAGACAGCCATGTAGATCAATTTGATGCAGTGTGCAGCGTATGGTCTGAGCACTGACAGGCTGACCCCCCACCCCTTCAACCTCTGCAGCAATGTTGGCAGCACTCATATGTCTATTTCCCAAAGACAACCTCTGGATATGACGCTGAGCATGTGCACTCAACTTCTTTGGTCGACCATGATGAAGCCTGTCCTGTTAGACCGCTGTATGGTCTTGGCCACCATGCTGCAGCTCAGTTTCAGGGTCATGGCAATCCTCTTATAGCTTAGGCCATCTTCATGTAGAGCAACAATTCTTTTTTTCAGATCCTCAGAGACTTCTTTGCTATGAGGTGCCACGTTGAACTTCTAGTGACCAGTATGAGACAGTGTAAGCGATAAGACCAAATTTAACACACCTGCTCCCCATTCACACCTGAGACGTTGTAATACTAATGAGTCACATGACACCAGGGAGGGAAAATGGCTAACTGGGCACAATTTGGACATTCTCACTTAAGGGTGTACCCACTTTTGCTGCCAGTGGTTTAGAGATTAATGGCTGTGTGTTGAGTTATTTTGAGTGGACATCAAATTTACACTGTTATACAAGCTGTACACTCACTACTTTACATTGTAGCAAAGTGTCATTTCTTCTGTGTTGTCACAAGAAAAGCTAGAATAAAATATTTACAAAAATGTGAGGGGTGTACTCACTTTTGTGAGATACTGTAAGTTCCCATCAGTTTCCATGCACATATGGTGTAAAGGAGCACTTAGCCAAGGAAGCTGCCATCTTGGCCTGTTAAATCGATGGGTTTAGTTCCGCTTTAAAGAAGAGTTAAACCCTCCTATCCTTTTCAGCCAAGGAGGCTAGTATATCAGCAATGTGATTACAATCTATGATCTTTGTACCTTAAAGTGGAACTAAATTCTCCTATCATTTTCAACCAACAAAGCTGCCATCTTGGCCTCTGTTTGATCTGCAACTGCTATGGTGCTGCACATGTGATCAGTTATGACATCAGCCATTAGATGGTTTGACAGTTGAGTTGACAGCCTTACCAATGTGACAGTTATTGTAGCATTCCAGGCATGCCAAAGCAGAACTAAACCTCCTATCCTTTTCAGCCAAGGAGCTGCCATCTTGGCCTGTTAAAATAATAGGTTTAGTTCCGCTTTGAGGCAGATATGTATATCTATCTGTAACATGTTGGTGGGGTAACCAGTGGCACCAGAATTTCCTCCCACTTACACATAAAATGATAAATACATACTTAACGGCAAGCACAAACTAGGCCATCCTGTGTTTTTTCTTGCATTAATCTTGGCGTACCTGAGCAAGAAAAAGGGAGAATAATCATTTTCCTAACGTTAGCAAGGTCAGCATCATGTTGAAGTGGATCTTGAAGATGAGCACAATTTTCTGCGCTTTTTTTGATTATTTTGATTTATGTAATCACTGTGTTTCTATTTTTTGCATACACGTCCACCCAGAAATGCTGGCTAAGTTTGTTCTTCTAAATCTTTATGTCTAATCATGAGATAGCAGGCATAATATTCCATGGATGTGACAATTTCTTCAGGCTTGTTTGGACGTTAGATCTCCTTGCGGGATGTATTTGTCTTATAAATTTTGCATTTTAGAAATTATAATACAGTTAAAATTTTTAGATTGTAAAAATAAAATATTGTTTATCATGTTTTGCCCAGCGAGCAAACAGTTTCTAATGCTATATTCATGCAGAACATTTTTTGTACCATTTTACAATTACATTTTTAGTTAGATGTAAAACCAGTTGTTAAAATATCATATAAGCTTTATTTGTTAATGTTGTTTGAAAGGTCAATAACAAATAAAATCTGTGATTAACTCTGCTTTCCACTCAAAACTCTTAATCAAATCTGTGAACATATATCCAAATTATATACTGCTGATATCAAGAAAATAACAAACACTGCTGTACAAACCATTTTATTTTTGCTAGATGTAAACTTAGTCACTAAAATAACATAGAAGCTTTACAATGTCAAATGTAATTTGAAAAGTTAATAACAAATCAAATCTGTGAATAAAACTCCACCCAAAACTTCAACTCAAATTTGTGAACAAATATCCAAATAATACCCTGCAGCTATCCAGAAAATAATAGTAACTATGCAATACGCTGTGCCATAAAAAGCCATGAAATAAACAAATGCCAATATTATAACCTAGAGAATAAAGTAAAAACAAACTAGTGAAAAAAGCATGGAACCTAGAAAATAGCCCATAAAGTGGCAATCCAACTTGACTTCTTAAAAGGTATACAGTATATTGAAGGCTGCTTGAGCCCACAGGTAAAGGGAGCCTTGATTGATGGGAGCATAGAGTAGTGAATGGGTGAGTGTGGAAATAGGCAGCAAAGTCAAAGTAGCTTCATGGTGATTGTTTACTAAGGCATGGGATGATGGGGTGTATCCACCATCCACCTTATTTAACCACTTCAATACTGGGCACGTTCCCCCCTTTCTGCCTGGACCAGCTTTCAGCACTGTTGCATTTTGAATGACAATTGCGCGGTCATGCAACACTCTACCCAAATTACATTTTTATCATTTTTTTTCCCACAAATAGAGCTTTCTTTTGGTGGTATTCAATCACCGCTGGGGTTTTTATATTTTGCGCTACAAATAAAAAAGACAGAAAATTTTGAAAAAAAAAAAAGTTTTCTTTGTTTCTGTTATAAAACTTTGTAAATAAGTAAATTTTCTCCTTCGCTGATTGGCACTGATGAGGCTGCACTGATTGGCACTGATAAGGCGACACTGACAGGCACTGATAGGTGGCATTGATAGATGGCACTGTTAGGCATCACTGATGGGCACTGAGTGCCAATCCTTATTGGGAATTTATTGGCATACCTGGTGGTCCTGCGGTGGGCATCCCTGCTGGTCCTGGGTGGGCATCCCTGGTGATCCAGCATGGGCATTCCTGGTGGTCCTGGGTGGCATCCCTGGTGGTCCTGGGTATGCATCCTCAGGGGGGCTGCACTGATAATCAATCAGTGCAGCCCCCCTGTCAGGAGAGCCACCGATCGGCTTTCTACTCACGTCTGACAGTGCGAGTGGAGGAAAAGCCAATAAAAGGCTCTTCCTATTTACACTGTGATCAGCTGTGATTGGACACAGCTGATGACATGGTAAAGAGCCTCCATCCAATATGTCAAGTTACAGTAAACATATAATGTTAACATAACATATATATAAGTATAACTGTGACTGGTACTGGTTAAGTTATTACATTGGAATGTTTAAATAAAGTTGTGGCCTTGACTTTTCCAACTTAATCTGTATTTGTGTAATTTTTTTGGGCAAGGTTGCTTGTTAACAAAGTGATGTTTTAAGCCTATGCTACTCAGAAAATACAAATTCGCACATGCCTCAACCCACAATTGGAAAACTGCTCATCACAGGAAATGATCTCCATGCAATTTGTTAATGTAGTGTCCTCCTGTAGACAGGCTGCAATGTTAAATTTTGTTTTTGGCTTCACTGTAGATAGTGGAGTGGTGATTGATTGTTTTGGCCTGTTCAGGGTCTCCTGAACTGAGCGTTTGATTACCTGCCTCTGAAGGAAGTTTCCAGGTCATAGGGCACAGAGATTCAAATAATCAGTTGAATATTTATCATGTCCCCAGTCAATGCCTGGAAGGAGGTGTACAGAGGGTGGATGTGGAGGTGATAAGTGTGCAGGAAGCCTGAGCAGAGTGTCCTCTTCTCTCCAGGGAGGGTTCCAGTTCTCTGGGGGCTGGAACTTTACTGAACCAAGAAGTGACAGTATAAGACTTAGCAGCTGTTGGTCTGATGGCCTGGAGAAGATTGCTAATGGATGTTTACAGGAAGGCACTACACTGTAGTCCTGACCTGATCTCATTATTCTCTCTCCGAGGATATACCTGCGGATGCTGAGTGGCAGACAGCTCCTGGGACATTGTGAATAAAGACCTCGCTGGGGACTTTTAGCCATGCAGCTGCCATAAGGGAACTAAGTGCTAGAAGTGGCTTTATGGCCAGCTGCTGTAGGGTCCTAGATATACTGGCCATTCCCTGATACCTGCAGAAAGCTGCTTTTGTAAGATTAGAGAGGGAAGTTTGTCCTCCTATTCTTGCTACTAATAATTTTGGAATATCCTGTGACCCTAAACCCCTCTCCTGTTAAAGTTCAGCAATAAATAATAAAAAGACATTCGCTAGACTGACCGTAAATTGTGAATTGTCAGTGTACCTGGGACTGTGCTTATGTGACTGGCACCCTCTGTACTACTTAGGTGGAGCCTGTCTATTTTCAGCAGCCCCTCCGGGGGGTAAGCACTACATCAGCTAAAGAACTGTCTCCCACTGGAAAATCAGCAAACAAGAATGTCCACCCCAAAATAACAAAGGTCCTAAGCTTACAAGGACTCTAATCCATTAAATTGTTAATATGTAAGGATAAAAACATAAGGCTCTTGCCATGGTGAAATAACTTTGCATTTATTATTTTAGATCCCAGATGTCTCCTCTGCCCTTAAAAGCTTTGGATCATACAAAGATCGGTATGATCCGGTGCTTTTTTCGAACCACTAATGGTTTGTTTACAACTGGCAAAACCAGAAGTGATGAAATGCTCATCTCTTCCGGCTTCTCACTCTAGAGAGATGATCGGTGCAGTTCCGGTCCCTGATCAACTCTATGGTCAGCTGACGGAACCGCCTGCTGCAAACTTGGGTCTCCCGGGGGGGTGCACCCTCCTGCCACACATAAAAGCAGTCCAGCTACTAATTAGCCGCTAGGGTTGCTTTGACAAGAAATTTGACCGCCAGTTAAAAAAAAAACAGCTTCAGGCATCATCCCAGTATAACCACTCAAAGTCCAGCCACATACCGGTACGCCGCTGGTTGGCAAGTGGTTAAAGTCACGTGTCCTTCACTGGTCCCACTTCGAAGACTGATGATCCAGAACTACAGTCTGCCTGCACCAATCTGCACTAATCATTCTTCTCTTTGTGATGTCATTGCACTGTGCATGCTTCGCAGAGCCTCAGAGGACCCTACTGCTGAATAGCCAATACCCAGTGATTTGACCACCCAAAGAAGGATCCTGTCAGTACACCTGTGGTCAGGTGACAGATGTGCACTGCAGGGATGTAAATCGCACCGCAGAAGTGCAAAGTGCACGCTAAGGTTGCAAAGCACACCGCTAAGGTTGTGGACCTATAGCTGACTGCTGCTAATGAGCTCTGGCTGGTACGGGAAGATGGGCCCCTGGAGAACTGACACTGAAACACAGGGAGCTAGTGCATTGGTTTCTGAGGAGTCTAAGAGCCAGTAGATATTCACCAGAGCCTCTGGTGGTGAGGATGGATTTGGCTGCAACTGGATCCAGGTCACAGCCCCCGGGGACCCCTAGCTCATGCTCAGCTGGCTACAGGTGGAAGAGAGGAAGCAGCAGTGCAGGAACAGCAAGGATAATAAGCGGCCTTGCCAAAGGCCAGGGCCACAAGCAGACAGGGACAGACGGAAGAGCATGCTAAGGTCGGGGTATCAAGCAGACAGGAGAAACAGAGAACAAGCCGAAGGTCGGGGTATCAAGCAGGCAGGGATAGTCAGAACAAGCCAAAAGTCGGTAAATGGAAATGGACTCAGAGCATACAACAGGAACAACCACACACAAAGCCAAACACACAACATTGATCGGCAAGGAGGCTTTGCAACACATGGTTTTAAATAGTGTTTGCTTAATTGGAGGCTGGGGTGGAGTTCACTGATAGGAGATTACTTAGCCCACATGTGGTAATGTGAACGGCCTCTAAGCTGACACAACCAAAGGGGTAAGTAAACAGACAGGACATGAATGACAATGGGTTCATGACAGTACCCTCCATCTTACGAGGCCTCCCCCTCCCTCACCTAGGCCCAGGCTTCGAGGGAAATCTCAAATGAAATCTCCTCTCCGGGCGAGGTGCAAATACCTCAGATGCAGAGATCCAAGACTTCTCCTCAGGACCAAACCCTTTCCAATTCACTAGGTACTCAAGAATGCCTTTACAGAGCCGGGAGTGAAGGACTAGATTAACCTCGTACTCCTGACCATCCTCCGAGACAGGACCCATGGTAGGGAGAGAACGAGAGAACTTGTTGAGGACTAAAGGTTTCAGAAGGGAAACATGAAAGGAGTTCAAAATCCTTAGGCTTTTCGGAATCTGGAGTTTAAAACAAACCGGAGATTCAACTTAGCAATTATAGAGTATGGACCAATGAATCTTGGGGCAAATTTCAGAGAAGGAACCCTGAGCTCGATGTTCCTGGTAGAAAGCCAGACCTTGTCTCAAATCTGTAGAGAAGGTGGTTTACGCCTGTGATGGTCAGCAAAACTCTTAAACTTATCAGCCGCTGCCCTGAGGGAATCATGAACCTCAGCCCAAATGATATTGAATGGTTGCTGAACAGTAGCCAAAGCTGGAATGTACGGAGAACAGGTCATAGGAAGAGGAAGCTGAGGGTGACTTCCATAAACTGTGAAAAAGGGGGTCTTCTGAGAACTGGTGTTAACATGATTATTGTGAGAAAATTCTGCCCACTGGAGTGGAGAGGATCAGTCATCATGATGAGCAGAGACTAAGGTGTGGAGGAAGACCTCCAACTCCTGATTAACCCTCTTAGTCTGTCCATTGGATTGAGGGTGGTAAGAAGAACAAAAATCCAAGACAATATTGAGGGACTTGCAAAGAGCTCTCCAGAAGCGGGATGTAAATTGAACCCCCCTGTTCGAAACAATATGGGAAGGAACCCCATGGAGGCAGAGGATTTCTTGAACAAAGATGGGGGCCAAAGCAGGAGCAGAAGGGAGGCCAGGAAGGGGAACAAAATGAGCCATCTTGGAGAACCGATCGATTACTATTCAAATGACTGTATTCTTTTCAGACGGCGGAAGATCGGTTTTGAAATCTATATCAATGTGAGTCCAGGGCTCCTTCGGAATGGGCAAGGGCACAAGCAGACCGGCCGGAGCTTGTGTGGAGGACTTAGACTGGGCAAAAACACGGCACGCCTTTAAGTAGCCTTTGACATCCGAACGGAGAGTAGGCCACCAGTAATGGCGATTGATGAGCTGAAGGGATTGGAGTACTCCAGAGTGGTGGAACGGGCAAGAATACACCTGGTCGTAATGATCGGCTGAGGTTCAGAGTTGGGCTTCTCATCCAGCTTGTCAAAAGACCTAGAGAGTGCATCAGACCGACTGTTGCAGGAACCAGGTTTGTATGTGATCGTGAAATTGAAACGGGAAAAGAACAGACTCCACCTGGCCTGTCTGAGATTCAGTCGTTTAGCATTCTTTAATTACTGTAAATTTTTGTTATTTATATGGAGTGAGGGGAACCCTCCAGGAGATGACGCCATTCCTCTAACGCCAATTTAATTGCAAGAAGCTTCCGGTCGCCAATAGCGTAATTTTTCTCTGCCTGAGAAAATTTTTTGGAGAAAAACGCACAAGGTTGTCTTTTATTCTCAGGTAATTGAAGAAGCACCGGTCCTACTCCAGTAGAGGAAGCGTCCACTTCAATAAAAAATGGGTCTCCTCAAGAGAGGACCAGAAACAAAGGCTTGTTTCAGATCATGGAATGCAGCGACGGCTTCAGGAGGCCATTCCTTGGCATTAACACCTTTCTTGGTCAAGGCAATAATGGGCACAGCAATGGAAGAGTAGTTCTTCACCACTTCCCGCCCGGCCTATTGACAAATGACGGCCGGGTGGGGGGTTCATTATCCTGACTGGGCATCTATTGACGTCCTCAGGATAAGCCGCTAGTGCGCGCCCGCAGGAGACCGCATCGCGCCGATCATGCACGGCTCGTGTCGGCCGGACACGGGCCGTCACCGATCACGGTAAACGGCCAGATTAAATTGGCTGTTTACCTTATGATCGGCTGCGTATAAGACACAGCCGATCACAGAATGCCGGTAAGCAGCAGCGCGCCGCAAGTGCATGCAGTGCACGCCCCCGGAGGCGCACCCACGTGATTGGGGGGGGAGCAGGTGTCCCTTGGACACAGCGCTTTCCCGATCTGTAAAAAGCCAAAAAAATTGGCTGTTTACCATGTGACCGGCTCTGTCCAATCACAGCTGATCACAAATGTAAACAAAAAAAGTCATTATGTGATCCCTGCTTTTTCTTCTCACACACCAATCGTGTGAGGAGAGAGCAGAGCAGGGATCAGTGAGTTGTACTCAGTGTCTGTCTATTGTCAACTGTATTGTGCACAACACAACTCCCCCCCCCCAATAAAGAGGACCTGTCACCAGTACCATTTGGATCTGTCACATAGCCCATCTGTCAACAGCCCATCTGTCACACAGCCCATCTGTCACCACAATTATCGACATCTGTACCGCTACATAGTACCGCCACCCGTACTGCCACACAGGCCAGCCACCAGTACTGCCACCAGTACCACTAAACAGATCCGGTACCAGAACAGCCATCCGTATCACCACACAGGCCAGCCACCGCTACCACTAAACAAATCCACTACCAGTGCAGCCACCCGTATCATCAGATCAGCCACCAGTACCGCCATCGGGACCACCACACAGGCCAGCCACTGGTACCACTAAACGCAGGTCCACCACTCATACCACCCCCCATCAGTACTGCCATCAGTATGCTCACCAGGCCCACTATCATGTCTCAAAAAGTATATACCCCTGAGGAGGCATATGAAATACTTGCCATGTCGGATGATGAGAGCAGCGGGGAGCTCTCATCAAACGATTCTGGTTCATAGTATGAGCCATCAGAGGGCAGTGGATCAGAGTCTGATTTAGCTGAGGAAACCGCCCCCCCTCCTAAAAGAATGAGAAGATTAGGACCAAGAACCGAAGACCTGACCACCACCAGCAGCACCGGACCCCAAGAAGAGGAGCCCAGTACTAGCACTGGAACTACACGCTTAACCCCAAGTACCCTAATCCGGGCCCGGGCCCAGTCCTTCCTTTTCGATGCCCTGGCAAACCCCGTATGGTTGCCCGATAACTCAGGGTCTGCAATAATCCCCAATTTCACCGCACAACCAGGTGTACAGGTTGACGCTACCAATTTTTCCCTATTGGTTTACTTTTATTTGTTTTTCACCCCCAAATTGCTACAGAGTATGGTGGACCAAACCAATCTGTATGCAGAACAATTCATTGCTGCCAATTCCACTTCATCTTATGCCCGCATGTTCCATTGGTGACGTCTGACACTAGATGAATTAAAAATATTTTTGGGCCTCACACTGAATATGGGGATTACGCAAAAATACAAACTCCATGGGTATTGGTCCACCCACCCAATCCACCACATGCCCATATACTCAGCTGTCATGTCCAGGACAAGATACAACATGATAATGTGTTTCTTCCATTTTAGTGATAATTCACAGTGCCCTCCCTGAGATCACCCCAACCATGATAAATTATATAAGATACGCCCCCTAATTAATTCCTTTTCCCAGACATTTGCCCAACTGTTCATCCCAGATAAAAATATCTGTGTGGATGAGTCCTTCATCCATTTCACTGGCCGGCTGCATTTCAAACAGTACACATCCAGCAAGAGATCCAAGTATGGCGTAAAACTTAACTTAAGTTGTGCGATCGAGCCACTGGCTCCTTCAGAATTTACGAAGGTAAAGACTCCCAACTCCCGTGATTGCCCCACATATATTGGGACCAGTGGGAAGATTGTCTGGGAGCTGGCATACCCCCTCTTTGGAAAAGGATACCACCTATACTTGGATAACTATTATACCAGCCTGCCCCTATTTCGCCATCTATATCAAAAGACAACCCTGGCCTGCGGCACCTTCAAGAAAAACAGGAAGGGCTTCCCACAAAATCTCATCACTCAACAGCTACAAAACGGGGAATCTGCCTTCATGAGGAATGAAGAGGTAATGGCCATGAAGTGGAGAGACATGAAAGTTGTCCACATCCTCTCCACTATCCACAATAACACCTCGGTGGAGATCCAAAGAAGACATGGCCCCATTGTAAAGCCCAAGTGTGTCCACGACTACAATCTATTCATGGGGGGGGGGGGTGGATTTAAATGACCAGATGGTACAGCCCTATTTATCTACCCGTAAGTCACGTTTTTGGTATAAGAAAGCCGCATTTCACCTTTTTCATATGGCCATGTATAATTTGTTTGTGTGTTGCCAAAAATCGTCCTAAAACCAATGCCTCACCCTTCAAATACATTGAAAAAATTATTACTGCCCTCATTTATAAGCAAGGACCCGTCCCAGAAAGTATTCGCTCCACGAGCAACATTATCCCTTCCCCATCCCCCCACAGAATCCGAAAGAAGACAAAAGAAGAAATGTCGTGTATGCTCCAGAGGAGGCGTCAGAAGAGATACCCCCTATTATTGCCCCGACTGTCCCTCCCAACCTGGCCTGTGCATTGGACATTGTTTCAAAAATTATCATACACGAATCACATATTAGTTACCCATATAGACTATAGACTGCCATTTCCCGTTTCAAATACCTGTGTGGACCATTTGCTTGCTACCATGTTAACCTCCCTGACGGTATTCCCGAGTGTGGCTCGGGGTGGAATTTCAGTACCATTAGAGATAACCCCGAGCCACACTCGGGATTGCATCCCTGGATCCAAGGCAGTGTCACTCACCTTGTCCCCTGTATCCAGCTATGTCTCCTACCGTGTCTGCGGGCTGTGTCCTCCGCCCAATGCCTCTGTGTGCCAGGCTCTGTTCCCTGCGAGCGTCCCTTTACGTCAAAAGTGGTTTTTGATCAGCTAGAAAACACCTATAGTAAATAAGAATCATTTGCAGTATTGAGTGATACTGATTTTTTGGGGAAATTTATCATCAGACACTGAAAGTGACGACAGCGACAATTCTGCAACTGAGCAAATTTCAGTGTTTTTGGTTTGAATAATTTTTATTACTATTACATTATTATTTTTGATAATTATTTTTAGTTATTTATTATATTATAATTTATGATTTCACGCTTCAAACTTTATCATACCCGGGATGTCTACTAGACTCTTGTTTGGACAGATTTAAGTGAGTTATTCCTAAGAGTTACAGGTCTACAATATAAAACGCCAAATTTCCATGCAAAATAATGTACCGCTTTCAGCACCAAAAAATCAGAAATAATCATACCACCAGGGAGGTTAACTGACCCTGGCCTGTTTACCGACAATGTCTTTGCCTGCCGTTTTAAACCATGTTTCTGACCTCAACGTTAACTGACCCTGGCATGTTTACCAATGATGTCTTTGCCTGCCATTTTACTTTCAATTTTTTTTTTTATTTTAAATTTGTACAGGACAGGTATGCTTACAGTACAACAGTGTAAAATAAAGAAATCATATGAAGGAGTACTGCACCGGCATGGTTACCTTAAATAAGTTACCCTAACCTGAACCTATCAATATCACATTGTTCTATGGCAGGAAAAATCACATTGACATATAGCATAAGGATCAATAATGGTAGACTAAGATAGCCCCAACCTCCAGGCACCCCAAAACAGGAACATGCTGTGCGTGTGAAGGGGATTATACTTTACTAAGAAAGCTTGGTCTAAAAGCCTACCTCCTGTTTTAGCGAAAGGCCCATTAATAGTGTAAGGAAAGGTGATGACCAACAAAATCATAATCCAGAAATAGTCTGAAGTACTGAAAAAGAAGAAAGAGAGAAAGGGTAAAGGAAGAGAGAAGGGGGAGAGAAGCACCTTGAGTCAGATCAGGTCTGCCCTATCCAGGGATACTGGTACAAAGGAAACACCTATATATGCGGCCCAGGGTTCCCAGATCCCCTCAAACTTCTTGGTGGTGTCCGAGAGGATACTGGCTAACTTCTCAGTTAGTTTTTCCGTACTGTTGCTGTGAAGGACACCCTTGATTTTTTCCAGGACTTCGCTATGGAGAGCTTGGCCCTGATTAAAACTAATTGAACCAATTTCCTGTTGGAATTGTGAGCATTAAGAAGGGCGATCTCAGGGGACCTAGGACTTGATCAACTTCTCTATGAGGTTAAAGATTCTCCTCCAAAAGGGCCTTATCCTTGGACATTCCCACCAGATATGTGGCATTGAACCGAGAAGGGCGCAGCCTCTAAAACACTGTGGGTTAACCGAGGGATATATGCGGGCCAATTTAGAAGGGGTGAGATACCACCTAGTGATGACCTTGATACTCGCCTCCATGAGGACAGTATTTAAAATGCCTCTGGAAGAGTCGGAGAGAGCTCCATGCCATGTCTCCAGGTCCCATGAGAACTGGAAATCATCCTCCCATAGCCTCATGTAGGGGGCCTTTTCCAATGTCCAAGTGAGAGCCGCGTAGGCTACCGAAATGCCTCCCCTCTGCTCCGTGGCTAGGCCACACCAAGTTTCATAGGCTGAGATTTTTGGGGGGAGAGGTTTCTCTTTCCAGATATGCCTTAGAATATGAGAAATTTGTTGGAATCTAAACTTTTCAGAGGCTGGGAGCTCCAGTTTACTTACGCAGTAGCTCAGAGATATGGGGCCTGAGGGAGTAAAAAAATGTCCTATACGGTACAGCTCCTTATCCAACCACCATTTAAACGCCTTGATATCTAGTCCGGGAAGGAAATCTGGGTCGTGAATTATGTGCGCTAAAGGGGTCAGAGTAGAGACTAATTCAGGGTGGTTACGTAGCGAATCCCAAAGGGCAAATGAGTGAGAAAGGGTCGGAGATAATATAGGGAGTCTTTTTCGGATGAATCCAGAGGAGGAAATCTATAGCATATTTTGGTACCGCCTGCCTCTCGATTTGAATCCAGTCCGGAGTCTCAAACCTCGTGTAAACTCGGGAAAGTTGGGCCAGTCTTGCTGCTTGGAAGTATTTGAGGAGAGAAGGTACACCCAACCCTCCCCTCTTCTTGTGACGGTATAACGTGCTTTGGGAAAACCTAAAACCTGAATTGCCCCAAACAAATCTGAGGATTTTACTCTGAAAATACCTTAAATGGCATTTCCTAATGGGGATCGGTAGAGCTCGAAACAGATATAGGATTTGCGGGAGGAGGGTCATTTTGACCGCATTGATTCTACCCAGCCAGGAGAGATTACTTTTCGACCATGATTTTAGATCATCCTCTAATTTTCGGTAGATGGAGGGAAAATTACAAGCCTAAGTATTGAATAGAGGACCGACTCCATGTAAAAGGAAATGAGTGTTGCAGAGATGCGACTGTGTCCTGCGAGAGGGAAATATTCATTGCATGGGGTTTGGAGTAGTTCACTGTTGAAGAACATACTGCCCCACAGAAGCAGATTCTTGGCGGAGGCGTAAAAGAGCGCCAGCTGCTGAAGAGACATGACCCGGTTCCTCAAAGATGTTCCGAAAAGAGTTTCAAGAACCCGGACAGGCTAGAAACCACTGGGTCACTCTTCTCTCACAGAGGGCAGCCCAAGCTAAAGCCTCGCCAGACAGGATAGAGATAATGTAGGCCACCTTAGCCCGATCAGACGGAAAGTTTTGAGACTGGAGCTCAAAATGAATGGTGCACTGGCTGAGAAACCCCCTGCAGGCCTTAGAGTCCCCAGAGTAATGGGACTGAGCCGGTAATTGCATCGGGTTAAAGGCTGCGAGTCAGGCTGGAACCAATACGGCCGCAGGCTGCGGTTGAGGTTGTTGGACTGAAGGTCCTAGGGAGGCCTGCAGCTGGTCAAAGTGGGACGCCAAATCCTGTAAGAATCACATCACCTGAGTCTGATTAGACTCCTGATTTTCCAGTCTGCAGACTATGCCCTGCAGCGGATCATCTGCAGGGTCACATCAGCCGGGTCCATGGCCAATCAAGCTGTCAGGACACCTGGGGTCAGGTGACAGATGCAGGGGTGCAAATCGCACCACAGAAGTGCGAAGCGCACGCTAAGGTTGCGAAGCACACCGCTAAGGTTATGGACCTATAGCTGTTTGCTGTTAATGAGCTCCGGCCGGTACAGAAAGACTGACCCCTGGAGCACTGACACTGAAACACAGGGAGCTAGTGCATCAGTTTCCCCAGGGCGCAGAGTCTAAGAGCCAGTAGGTATTCGCCAGAGCTTCTGGTGGTGAGGATGGGTTTGGCTGCAACTGGATCCAGGTCGCGGCCCCCGGGGTCCCCTAGATCATGCTCGGCTGGCTACAGGTGGAAGAGAGGAAGTAGTAGCGCAGGAACAGCAAAGATAGTAAGCGGCCTCGCCAAAGGTCAGGGCCAGAAGCAGACAGGGACAGACGGAAGAGCACACCAAGGTCGAGTAAACAAGCAAACAGGAAAAACAGAGAACAAGCCGAAGGTCAGGGTATCAAGCCGGCAGGGAAAGTCAGAACAAGCCAAAAGTAAACGGAAATGGAGCATACGACAAGAACAACCAAGCACAAAACCAAACACACACAACATTGATCGGCAAGGAGGTTTTGCAGCACATGGTCTTAAATAGTGTTTGATTAATTGGAGGCTGGGATGGGGTTCACTGACAGGAGATTACTTAGCCCACAGGTGGCAATGTGAACAGCCTCTAAGCTGACACAACCAAAGAGGTAAGCAAACAGACAGGACATGAATGACTATGGGTTCATGACAGATCCTCTACAGCAGTGGTTCTCAACTCCGATCCTCGGGACCCACTAACAGGCCAGGTTTGCAGGATAACTGAAATGCATCACAGGTGAAATAATTTGCTGCTCAGTGATTGCAGTATTCTAGTCTGCATCTCCCCAAGGTAATACTTAAAATCTGGCCTGTTGGTTCTTGGGGAAAGAAGGGAAAGGGGAGAATGATTGAAACCTTTAAATATATACTGTAGGGTGTGAGTAGGGTTTTCGGAGAGCAATATTTTTAATATGAAGCTAAAATCAAGGACACAGGAACATGACTACAAACTAGCAAGAGGAAAGTTCAATACTAACCACAGAAAGTATTACTTTTCTGAAACAGTTGATGCTTGGAATAGGCTTCCAGCTGAAGTAGGTTGATTTATTAAAGGCAAATATGCTATTCACTTTGAAAGGGAATTTGCCCCAGTGCTTAGCGAATATGGTGGTATTTAATTTTGCAAAAATTACCCAATCATATGCATGAAAAAAAAAATAGTAATTTTGCTTGCACATGATTAAATGATGAAAGTCAGCAGAGTTTCACCACATTCACAAGGCTCTGGGGCAAATTCCAAAGTGCAACTACCCTTGTAAATCATCAATAATGAAGAATATCTCTAGTGTCATGAGGGGCTTGTTACGGAAGTAGACGAAAAGAGATGTCTTCCTACAACGGTGGAAACCAGTCCTTAGTAAACCCCGGTCTTAGAAGAAAGGCCTGACCCAACGACCGAGTCTCCACTGTGTTAGTACATCATGGACACGTTAAAAACCGGTAAAAATCGGTACAAGAAAATGGGTATAGTCGGTGATTACGTTAAGTGATACGTGCCACGTACAGACATACAGACAAGGTTCATACAAAATTAGGTGAATGACAACTGACTTAGTGACCCAACTAAACGGAAATTAAATGTTCCCATCAACGTGAAACCTTAAACGGGGTCTCGGAACACTTACACCACTTTGAGACGACTGAAAGTAGTAAATTAGTACACGTTCGTTTTAATGATAAAAAAAA
>BLSH010005958.1:1137937-1152216 GCA_018402905.1 Glandirana rugosa | reverse complement strand
TATCTTTTTTTTTTTTTTTTTTTATATATCTTTATTTATGTTTTAAAAAAAAATACAAAGTGCATAAACCAGACAGTCCACCCTGTCATACGTACCGCATACATATAAGATATTATACAATGCACAGAGCACATCCTCAATGACCTATTCATGCCCCTTCCAATATGGTTCATTAGCAACATTTAAAGTCTATCTCATTGAGTCCTTGCATAGATCTGCAGGATATGTGCACAAGGTACCATTTGGTCGGGGGGTCTCACCGACCACATCAAAACTTGAAATTGAGTGCCAGGCACTGAGATTCAGGTAGGTGGCTATATGGCGGGAGAGGGGAAAGGGATGAAGGGGGGAGGAGGAAATGGGATGGAGATAGGAAGCCGGAGATGCACAGGGGGGTCAGAACAGGGGTCGCCCCAGCCATGCATCGCCAAGCCAACCGTATTCAAAAACAAAGCCAAAACAATAACTATAAACTTCAAACTACCAGCGCATGTCAGGGAGTGTATTCAGTATGTTCCGTATGACCATCAGAGACGGGGTTAAGCCATTCAGTCCCTCGAGCCTTTTGGAGAAGTGAGCATGCTAGTGATCTATCAAACAGAGGGTTATCATGAGCTAGTCTGAGGCACCTGCGGTGAGGGAACAGCTAAAGAGGATTTGTAATGGATCCACGTGGTCCAGATTCCATGGAACTTCTTGTACCTGTCCTTGCATCTCACCACCCAGTGTATTTCCAGTGGATTTCCAGTGTATTGGCACCAAGCACCTTGCCGCGTTCAAAACATGCGGCAGGACCGACTTGCGGTATTGGCGGTATTGGCCAGGAGGAATGGGCGGGACATGCAAAAGAAACACCATCAGGGAATCATCTATATCATGTCCAGTATTTGTTTTATCTGAGCCCTGATGTCCAGCCAGAAGGGCCGCAGCACCGGGCACTCCCACCACACATGCAGTTATGTACCACGTTGCCTGCAGCCCCTCTAGCAGACGTCGGTGGTTGCTGGGTACATTCTCGCTAGAGTCGTCGGAACCCTGTACCACCGGGTCAACACCTTAAAGCTATTTTCCTGCATCTTTGTGTCTACAGTGCTCTTGTGGGTAAGATGGTATATCTGGTCTAGTTGGGCTGTAGTGAACTCATGCCGCAGATCCCTCTCCCATTCACGTATATAAGCGGGTTTCCCCTCCGGCTCAGATGCCTGCAACATCGCATACAGAACCGAGATGGAGTGGGGGATGGGGCCCTCCAATTTACACATTTTCTCAAAGGGGGTTAAAGAAGATGTGGGTCTAATCGCGTGGGGGGAGGCTATGTATGAGGTGGTGTAATTGTCTAAAGCACCAGTCGTCCATCAGGAATCTACCAAATCTACCAAATTGGGTTCTGTGCCACTCTAGGAATATCAGTCCCTGATCTTGGACAAACCTCCCACAACGCATTTCTCCATCCCCTGCCCAGGTGCGTAAGAAAGAGAGGCACTCCCCTGGGGAAAACCAGGGGAACCCACCTAAGGGTGAAAGTGGGGATCCAGGCGGGGAGATCTCTCTCCGGGTATTCAGCGCATCCAATCGCTCCAGCACCCGGACAGTGACGGGAGACGCAAACTCAGAGAGGCCTCGGCTGGCGCGTGAGAGCCATGGGGCATGAGCCAAATTGCTTCCCGCCAGGAACTTCTCAAGGGGGACCCATGATTTGGTAGCTGTATGGTGGTTCCAGTCCAGAATTCTCAGCAGGGTAATTGCTTCATAATATCTCCTAATGGAAGGAACTCCCAACCCCCCTCGCCCCTTGGGCCGCTGTAAAATGCGCAGGGCTAGGCGGGGACTTTTCCCCTGCCAGATAAACCTCGTAAACATGCTATTAAGGGTTGAGAAAAAGGATTTAGGCAGGGCAACCGGCACCATTTGCATGTGGAAAAGCACTCTAGGCAAGACATTCATTTTCAGTATGCTGACCCGACCCATCCACAAGAAAGAGGTACGGTCCCGCCGCTTCAGGTCAGCTCTAAGCGCTGAAATCAGTGGTATGTAATGGCATGGGCATAACTGTGAGTAAAGTGCGGGGAGATGAATTCCTAAATATTTTATTGAGGAGCCACACCATTCGAAAGGAAGGGACATTTGCAATTGGGTGCGTAGTGTGGCAGGGACATTTAAGGGCAGTATCTCAGACTTGCTGTAATTGATTTTAAAGTTAGAGATGGATTGGAATCTCTTCAGCTCTGCCATGATATTGGGTAGGGAAATTAGTGGTTCTGTCACGTAGAACATAACATCATCCGCATACGCCGAGAGCTTGTGCTCCGTTGTCCCCACCCACAACCCTCTGACATTAGGGTTAAGGCGTATCTTGTTAAGGAGGGGTTCCAGGGCCAGGGCAAAAAGGAGTGGAGACAGGGGGCACCCCTGCCTCGTTCCATTCCGCCTTTTCGGCGTCCATCGACAACAGCAGACAGGGCGGACTGGACCGTCCCACACCAGCCCAATGGATCAGCTGAATCACCCTGTTGGAGTTTTCTCTAGCCTCCCTGCCCTGAATGAATCCCGTTTCATCTGGATGTATGACCGTCGGGAGGAGGGATTTCAGCCGATTCGCTAGAACCTTCGCCAAAATCTTCATATCGGTGTTTAATAGTGAAATCGGTCTATAGCTACTCGGGATTGCTGGGTCTTTCCCCTCTTTTGGGAGGACGGTAATGTGGGCTAATAACGCCTCCTTGGGCAACAAGGTGCCTGAGGCAAGGGCATTGAAATACTGGCACATACGAGGTGCCAGAAGGGGAAGGAATTTGTGGTAATAGGCATTGGTGTATCCATCAGGGCCAGGGATTTTACCGAGGGGAAGGTCTTTAATCACCTTCTCTATCTCTGTCAATGAGATAGGGGCATCTAACTGCTCGCTGATCTGTGCCTCAAGTTGGGGAGCTTCTGCCTCTTCCAAATATTGTGAGAGGCATGTCTCCTTTTGCAGAGGAGGCATACCTGGCAGAGTGGCTGGTAGCTGATACAGCTGGGCATAGTAGTCTTTAAAGGTGCTTGCTATTTTGGAGGGAAGAACCACAGGAATCCCTGAAGCGGAATGGAGTTGTTGGACATAGCCCAACAATCTCTGTCGTCGGAGGGCCCTGGCCAACAAACGCCTGCATTTATTACTGCATTCGTAAAACTTGTGGGATATGTCTAGCCTTTACCTGGTTCTCCAGGCAGGTGGCCAGCTCCTCCCTGACAGACTCGAGTTCTGCTTGTAGGGCTGGGGTTATTTGGCGCTTGTGTTCTGCCATTCGCAATCTTACCAGAAGGGCCTGCATCTCCCCTTCCTGTGCTTTTTTCAGTCTCGCTCCCTGGGAGATAAGTTCCCCTCTGACCACCACTTTGTGGCCTTCCCAAATCAAGGCCAGCCCCACCTCTCCGGGGACATTCTCACTAAAAATAACGGGTAATCGTGTCTGTCACCTGCTTCCGAGCCACAGTATCATCTAGTAGGTTCTTGTTTAAACGCCAGGTCCACTCCCGAGCCACCAAGGTCGGGGGACCAGGGAAATGGAGACCAGGGCGTGATCCGATATCGAAATAGACCCAATGGACGTGCTAGAGAGCCACTCCACCAGGGTTTGGTCTATCAGTAGCATGTCTATTCTCGTGTACACCTGGTGTACTGTGGAATAGTAGCTGAAGTCTTTCCCCCTAGGGTGGAGCACTCTCCAGCAGTCCACCAGATGATGAGTCTGCAGCGATCTGCGGAAATGTTTTAAGAATGTGAAGGAATGTACCGTGTGACCGGAGGAGGTATCTAGCTTTGGGACAGGGCGCACATTAAAATCTCCTCCCATCACCAACTGTCCCTCTCGAAATGTGGAAAGGGAATCTAGGACCTTATCCAGGAAGGTCAACTGGCCTGTATTTGGGCGTAAAGGGACACTAGAGTGAGCCTGAGCACGAACAGGGTGCCCTTCAAAAACACAAACCTACCTCCTGGGTCAGCCTGATGGTCTGTCGGGACAAAAGGACAGTGTTTGTGGATCGCTATCGCCACCCCACCCGACTTCGAGTGAAGGGAATTACCCAGATACCATTGGTTGTACAAGTGTGTGGGAAGGCGGGGGGTCGAGTCAGCCCGAAAATACGTCTCCTGTAGCAATAAAATGTGTGCCCCCAACCTCTTTGTCTCAAGCCATAACTTAATGCATTTGGACGGCGAATTCAGGCCTCGGACGTTATATGAGATAACCTTCAGTGTAGCCAATGCAGAACGTAGTGCAGGAGCTCACCCAGATGTTAATGTGGACAGGAGGGACCTGCGGCATAACGATCTTTAGCCCAACAAGCACTGGTGAAACAAACCAAAAATTAGGCAAAAACCACAAACACAATATTAACAAAAGGTATACATGAACTCGGCCCCCTCTAAGGTGGCCTTTGACTACGATCGGGCGCGTGTCCGATAACCCTTATTGGGAGATCGTGCTCCAAAGAGTCCATCTACTGGAGGTAAATGGGGAGACATCAGGCGAGAACCCCTACAGGGATCCCGCCCCTGCGAAGGAGCACATCTGGTGTACAGGTGAGCATGGGTTGAGTAACAGCAGCTAACACATACATGACTATACATTTAGCAGTCAACATTTGAGCAAAAATGTGATGAGGAGAAACCAGTTTTAGCATCCGTAAGGGAGCTCTTCAAGTTGTCGAGGGGGGAGAGGTCCCCCGCTCCGGGTGGTGGGTTGGGCCTTTGTGAGGTCTGTTTCACCGTCTGCGATGGGCTGGCTGCCACGGCTCAGCACGTGGGAGAACAAGTGACCCCTGGGAGGTGCACCAGTCTGGGATGTCTATGGGCAGCAAGCCCAGGAGGGCAAGAAAGTGGAACGAATCTTATTTATTACGGAGAGTGACTTGTTGTACGTCTTTCGTAGCCGTCAGACTAAAGGGGAAGCCCCAGCGATAGACCAAATGGGATTTTTGCAATGTTTCCAAAAAGGGGCTTTAAAGCTTTTCGCTGCATCAAGGTGCGTCTGGAGAGATCTGGAAACAGGGATAGTTTGGCTCCGTCAAAATCCACATGACGAACCCCGCGTACATGAAACATGATGCGCTCTTTTAGGGAGTATTTATGCAGTTTGCAGATTATGTCTTTAGGTTTGTCTGGGTCATCCAAGGGGGGTCACAACGCTCTGTGCGCCCGGTCAATTTCGATGCAGTCAGGTGCTTCTCTTCTCAGAATCTGCTTAAATAAACCTTGCAATGTAGGAGGCCGTGGCCTCTGGTAGGCCCCGTATGCGGATGTTAACCCTACGGCTGAGGTTCTCCATGTCATCTAACTGATCCAGCAGGGATTCGATCTTTTGGTCTTGCTGGTTGCAGTGGGTTTGTAGGGTTTGTAACATGTCGTCCACAATGGCCTCTAGCACCTCCCCCTAATATGGGCCGTGTTGGCCTGCAGAGCCTCAATGTCCTGCCGCAGGGCCCGTTCCATGCGGGTCATAAAGTTCTCCAGATCAGCTTTCGTGGGTAATGCCAGTATGTGGGAACGCAGGTCTCCATCCCCCAGGCCTCCACGAGGTCAGTGTGTCCCCCCTGTGGCTTAGTGGGCGTAGAAGGTGCTGATGTCCGAGGCATGGAGGTGCGCGGCCTACTTGAGGCCTCCACTGCAGGCCCCATGGCAGGCCTGGCCTCCCCTGCTCGGGTCCCATCTGGAGCTGAGATGTCAGGGGTGCTGTCCGGAGAGCCCGGGGAAGAAAGGCCACGTGGCGTAGGGGAAGGCACCCAGGGTGAGGGAATGGGGGATGCCGCCCGTGTGTCAGGTGTGGAAATATACATCCAGGGAGCTGGATCGGAGCCTGGGGGTCCTCTGCGGCTGTGGGGATGGCCTCCGCTTGGTGGGCTTCTCCTCAGGCGGCGTGGGAGTCTGTCGGCGCTGTTGTGTTCACTGCGGTAGGAGCGGGTCAGATGGAGCTCGGTTCACACACGTCTGCTCGCCTCCATGCCACGACCACGCCACCCGAATTATCTTTTTTTTAAAGCATAGTCAAAATTTTTTTTTATAGTTTTGGATAAAGTGGGGAAGGATTACAACAGCAGTCCCATTATTTTTGGCCATTTGTGTCCTACTTGGGAGATTTCCTGTCACCTCTTGCCCTGGAGACACAACAGGAAATGAGCGGAAATTGCTACTGAGAGAGGGGAATTCTCACCTTAGACGGCTGTTACAGGAACAGGTGTCTCCTTCAGATGATCTACCCTTGCCTCTTGTACTGGTTACCACTCTAAAATGTTAGGATTCCCCTCACTTTCCACAAGGACAATAGTCAAATAGAACAGTGGAAGTATCTTCTTCTACATTGATGTAGCCACATTAAAAGACAGTAACTCCCTTACTGTAGGAGTTATGGAATATGAAATGACCTTGCGTTTAAGATGTATGCGAGTTCACCTATCAGTCAGTATAGGTGACTACCCCGATTTCGTTAGACTGCAGTATAGACCATTTACCACTTGACCATTTATGACAGGGCATTATCAAAAGCTCTTGAGGTTTATTATATCTCTGCATTCCTCCTAACTGGGCCGTGTTTTGTCAAATGTCTCATCTTCCATGTATGCCTAGCACAGACAGAAGATTTTTATCTAATCATCTTCTTACTAAATAGTAAATTTTGGGGAACTTGAGGATGACATTGTATTCAGCACCACTCCCTTATACTCTGTTCACTCAGTTTTAGGTTCATCAGAGCTTCAGAACCACAACGTGATGCAGTTCTCTGCAGCATTTTCCTATAATCCCAGGGTGGTTTGATGACACACCTTTAGGTGTGTCCTTGATGAACTGAGCTTCCATGAAGTTGGTTACATGGTGCTGATGTCATTTAACTCAGAAGAGGTTTAGTGTTGTTTTTTTTTTTTTACCGTAAGTAAAAGCTGCAATTGGGCTATAAGGGGACCTCTATTTTTGTACTTTTTATCACATTCTCAGTTTGAACTTATTTTTTTATAACATTTCTGATGCTAATACTTATTTTGTAATGTTTGTAGTGAGGAACAGTTATACATACCAATTTGGAAGGTTGTTGTTCTCTGAATATTTTATGCCAGTGTCTTGTTAATGTTTGTGGACTAGATGTGATAGCAGAATTTCAATTTGAGTTGATTTGTTGCTCAGTACATGGGTTTGATTGTGAAGCATGCTCACTGTTATGTTATTTTCCAGGGTCTCTCGGGTTTCTGCATTTTTATACTAAATAGTTGGATTTATTGAGGAATATCTTTGTCTTTTTTTTCAGACTTTCGGCAAGCTGAATATGTTTCTATTTTTTATCTCTATTTAAAATGTTCCTATGCTAATAGGTTTTAGCAGCAACCTTTTTGTCTTGTATATTTTCATTTGTAATGTCTACTCGTTATCTTCAGTATGTGATGTAGGTGGAGGGAGTAGAGTGTATCAATAGTTTACCTTCAGAATCAGGTGCCTGTCTGGCATCAACCCAGACATCTTGCATTAAAGGAGTTGTAAAGACAGAAGGTTTTTTATCTTAATGCATTCTATCCATTAAGATAAAAAAATCTTCTGTGTGTAGCAGCCTCCCCAGCACCCCCTAATTACTTACCCGAGCCCCTTCATTCTCCAGCAGTGTTCACGAGTGTCTTAGCCATCCAGGACACTCCTCCTGATTGGTTGAGACACAGCAGCAGCACCATTGGCTCCCGTGACTGTTAATCAAAGTCAGACAATCAGGGGAGAGAGGAGGCGGGGTCAGGGCTCCGTGTCTGAATGGGTACATGGAGCTCTGACTCGGCTCAAGTGTCCCCATAGAAAGCTGCAGCATATGGTCTAAGCACTGACAGGCTGACCCCACACCCCTTCAACCTCTGCAGCAATGCTGGCAGCACTCATACGTCTGTTTCTCAAACACAACCTCTGGATATAACGCTGAGCATGTGCACTCAACTTGGTCGACCATGGTGAGGCCTGTTCTGAGTGGAACCTGTGCTGTTAAACCACTGTATGGTCTTGGCCACCATGCTGCACCTCAGTTTTAAGCTCAGTTTTTTGGGCAACAATTCTTTTTTTCAGATCCTCAGAGAGTTCTTTGCCAGGAGGTGCCATGTTGAATTCCCAGTGACCAGTATGAAAGAGTGAGAGAGATAACACCAAATTTAACACACCTGCTCCCCATTCACACCTGATACCTTGTAACACTAACGAGTCACATGACAACGGGGAGGGAAAATGGCTATTTGGGACCAATTTAGACATTTTCACTTAGGGGTGTACTCACTTTTGTTGCCAGCGGTTTAGAGATTAATGGCTGTGTGTTGAGTTATTTTGAGGGGACTGCAATTTTACATGTTTATACTAGCTGTACACTCACTACTTTACATTGTAGCAAAGTGTCATTTCTTCAGTGTTGTCACATGAAGAGATATAATAAAATATGTACAAAAATGTGAGGGGTGTACTTACTTTTGTGACATACTGTATATATCAGTACAGTTTCATATCCCTGTAGACACCATTCTTACCTTAACTATAAATGTCTACACAACTTGCGAGTCCCTTACCTTCTCTTTCTCTTAGTGTTAGACATTTTTTTTCTTGCTGCTGAATTTTTACCTTATTTCTAAAATTCAATGTAGTGGAACATGATCAATGGATGTGGCATACGTCTGAACAACATCCACATTGCTAGTCTTAGGTCAGTGCAAACCTTGTCTTCTAGTTACTTTTTCTCTCACAAACTCTCCAGATGCCGGGAACCCCTGGTGGAAATACAATCCCAACTTTGTATTCCCTCAGGTGAGGGAAACTTCAATTATTGCACACAAGGCAGGTTTCATTCTTCTCCAGCAGTGGAAATAATTTTTTTTCTTCTAAATCCCTCTGCAGAACTTCTCCTCCATTTAGCAACTGGCCTTTACTCCTAACTCCGAGAAGAGTTCCTCCAATCACAGATACACACTATGGTAGGATGAAAGGTCAAAGCTGTGGAGACTGCAGTTCAATATTTCTAAATGTAAAATAATGCAACTAGGGAAAAAGAATCCCCTTAGAGAGTACAGCATTGGGGGCACAGTGTTAGCCAGCACTACAGAAGAAAAAGATTTGAGGGTGCTTATTTCAGATGATTGCAAAATGAGCACACAGTGTAACCAGGCAGTGGGAAAAGCAAACAGAATTCTGGGATGTATCAGTAGAGGGATCACCAGCAGGAGGAAGGAGGTTCTGATTCCTCTATATAGATATTTAGTGAGACCTCACTTAGAATACTGTGTCCAGTTCTGGAGACCTCACTTACAAAAAGATATTGATAAAATAGAACGAGTTCAGAGACGGGTAACAAAAATGGTGAAAGGTCTGGGGGATAAAACATATCAAGAGCGACTTCAGGAACTTAATATGTACAGTCTGGAGGAAAGAAGGGAGAGGGGAGACATGATTGAAACATTTAAATACCTCAAGGGGGTGAATAAGGTTCAGGAGGGCAGTCTTTTCAATATGAAACCAAAATCAAGAACATGGAGACATGACCTCAAACTAACTGGGGGGAAGTTCAAAACTAATCTTAGAAAGTATTATTTTACTGAAAGGGTGGTTGATGATTGGAATAAACTACCAACAGAGGTTGTGAGACAGTCAACAGTAAATGGCTTCAAACATGCTTGGGATAAACATAAATCTATAGTCAGACAACAAGGTTAATGTAAAAAAAAAAAAAAATTATAAAAAAAAAAAAAAATTAAAAATAAATAAAAAGGGGCAGACTCGATGGAATACTCTTTTTCTGCCGTCACTTTTCTATGTTTCTATGTTTCTATGAAAGGGGCCAAAAAGCTGTAAATACACCTTACATAATTATATCTGTAATATTTTTCTGCTCAAGACACATGCCCATAGTTCCCAGCTGTCCCTGATTTCGAGGGATTGTTCCTGATTTGCAACAAAGTCCCTCTGTCCCTCTTTCCTCCCCATTTCTCCCTCATTTTGGTCTCATCTATATAGTTGTATATAAAATACACTATTTATCTTTCAAAAAGTGTTTCCCAGTGCTAAACCTTTCATCCAATTTTTAAACTGCTGCATTTGTAAATTTCAAAGCCAGTATTAAGGAATAATAAGACCTCTTTCACTCGGAGGCATTTTTCAGGCATTTTAGCGCCTGTAAAGCCTCTGAAAACTGCCGCCTGAGTGCTTTCACACTGGGGTGGTGCACTTGCAGGGCATTAGAAAAAGTCTTGCAAGCAGCATCTTTGGGGCGGGTTTGGGAACGCTGTATACAGCGCTCTATAAATGCCTCTGCCCATTGGAATGAATGGGCAGCACTTCAGAAGCGCCTGAAAAGAGCTTCGGAAGCACCACAACACAGGCATTTTTAACTCCTTATTTAGGGTTAAAAGTGCCCCACTAGTGTCCGAAAAGCGCAGCTTAAACATCGGTAAATCGCCACTAAAACAAGCGGCACGTTACCACTAACGCACGGGCGACCCCAGTGTGAAAGGGGTCTGAAGGTTAAAAAAAGCACTTGCGGGTTTAACTAATCTTTTTTTAATGTATAATTCTCCTTTAACCCTTTTGCTGCCAGGCTCTGTGCTCCACTTTTAAGCTCAGGTGGCCAGACCATTTTTGCAAGTTTTACCTTTTTTATTTTTCACTTACAGCTTTCAGAGTTTGTAAAAGACCCCTCAAGCCATATATTTTCTGAAAGCACATGACAAGTAGAATAAAAAGAAGGTGCTACTGATTTTTAAGGTCCCACGATATTTGCCCAAATGTTTATCAAAACAATATTTTTGCTAAATATCCACTAAAATCATTAGTAGCACATAAAAACACAGAAAATGTTACACAATCCTTACTAAATATAAAAGCTTAACCTGTATTGAGTTCATAAATAACAAATATTTGTAAATTTTAAATTGCACCTTTTTTGCAAAAATGTGTAAATATTGAAATTTCTCTACAAATCTGATGGTTTCATTTTTCCCTTACAGCTGTAAGAATTTGTAAAAGACCCCCAAACCATATATTTTCTGAATGACCTGTAGAATAAAAAAAGCTACTGATTTTTAAGGCCCCGCAATATATGCGCAAATGTTTATCAAAACAATATATTTGCAAAAAATACACTAAAATCGTTATCAGCCAATAAAAACAGTTAATTTTACAAAATTCCTGCCAAATTCTTACTAAACATAAAAGCTTAACCTGTATGGAGTTAATAAATAACAAATATTTGTCATTTTTACATTACGCCTTTTTGCAAAATGGTGAAAATCAAACATATTCAAAAACGTAAATATCCAAATTTCTCTAAAAATCTGAAGGTTTTCCTTTTTCTCTTACAGCTTTCAGAATTTGTGAAAGACCCCTGAAACCATATATTTTCTGAAAGCATATGATCTCTAGAATAAAAAGAAGGTGCTACTGATGTTTTAGACCCTGCGGTATTTGCGCAAATGTTTATCAAACAATAATTTCACAAAAAATGCTCTAAAACCACCATTAGCAGATAAAAACACAGCTAATTTTACAAAATCCCTACTAAATATAGAAGCTTATCCTGTGTTGAGTTAATAAATAACAAATATTTGTATATTTTAAATTGCGCCTTTTTGCAAAATGCTGAAAATCTAACGTACCCAAAAAAAGTTTGGAAAAGACACCCCAAAAAATTGTTTTCCTGAAAGTACTTACCAGTAAAATAAAAAGAAGGTGCTACTGTAGGGGCACGATAGCTGCGCAATGCAAATATTTATCAAATTGCTGTTTTTAACTAAAAAAATACTAAAATCCTTATTAGCATACAAAACACAACATAACTTAAAAAATCCCTGCTAAATTCCTACTAAATCCTTGTAAACATGGGGTGTACTAAAGCTTATTCCCATGGAGGGCCATATGGAGAGTCATGTTTACCTGCACAGGGATGCACAGGTGCTCTGTGCATCACTGTGCAGATAGTCCCATTCATGTCAATGGGGATGCAGCGTCTGTAAGGACAAATCTGACATCTGTTCGGGTGTAGGCGCATGGCCCCAAACGCAGACAGTGTGAGTTCAGGGATATGCACCCACACAAATGTCAAGTTGGGAGCAGTGGCTGTGTCCACGCATCCGCTGTGTCTCAATTGACATGAAAGGGACTGCCTAAACAGGAATGCATGGAACACCCAAGCATTCCTCTGCAGCCATTGTATCCCAATTCACATCGATACGACTGCCTGCATGGGGATGCATGGAACACTTGTGCATCGCTGTTCAGCTAAACACAGCCTTGTTGTAGTATGCCTCACGTGAATGAGACCCTAGGCCTTGTTTAGACTTGCAGTTGGGGGTGGCGAAAATGTGTTGTTGAGCTGCGTTTTTGACACTCGCCAACCTTCCCCCCTTAACCACTTCAGCCCTGGAAGGATTTCCCCCTTTAGGACCAGAGGACTTTTTGCAATTCGGCAGTGCGTCGCATTAACTGACAATTGCGTCCTTTTTTCCCACAAATAGAACTTTCTTTTGGTGGTATTTGATCACCTCTGCACCATTTCTGATTGCTGCTATAAACAAAAAAAGAGCGACAATTTTGCAAAAAAAAAAAACATTTTTTCTTATTTTTTGGTAAAATACAAATCCCACAAAAAAATATAAAAAAACATTTTTTTCATTGGTTTTGGCCTATTTATATTCTTCCTCATATTTTTGGTAGAAAAAAAAATCGCAATCGGCGTTTATTGATTGGTTTGCGCAAAAGTTGACGCATTTCCAAATGATGAGAATTCTTTTCTGTGGTTTTTACATTATTTTTTTATTTTTTACTAGTAATGGCGGCGATCTGCGATTTTTATCAGTACTGAGATATTACGGCGGACACGTCGGACCATTTTGACACTTTTTTGGAACCATTGGCATTTATACAGCAATCAGTGCTATGAAAATGCACTGATTACTATGTAAATGCCATTGGCAGTGAAGGGGATAACCTAGAGGGGGTGCTCTAAGGGTTAACTGTGTTCCCTAGGCGTATTTTAACTGTATGGGGGCTGGGCTGGCAGGAAAAGGGGAGTGATCATGGCTCCCATATACAGGAAGCCTGTGATCACACCCCTTCCCCCTCTGTCAGAATGGAGATCCGTGTTTACATACATGGACCTCCATTCTCTCGCTGCGGGGGGGGGGGCATCGCGGGTAGCCGGCGGAGATCGAGTCCGCCCTACCCACTCCCTGGCCCCCCCAGAACACAGTGAGCGTGCGAGCGTGCCTCCAGCGGGTCGGGTGATGGTGGTTTGCGATATCGAGCCACTTTGGGGCAGTCAATCCACTGCGGGCGGTCGGCAAGTGGTTAAGGTGCAATAGGCAGCAGACGGGGTTGTGTACATACTGCAGCTGCAATGCGTCACTTTGCGCCCACGGCTAAGTTGCTTTGCACCTGCCGAATGCTACACATTCAAGTCAATGCGGAAGACCTGCAAATGCCCCACAACTGCATGTAATATGTGTGGTTGTGGCGCATTTGTCGGCAAACATGGGGTCAAAATAGGCGGTGAGGAAGCAGTTGAAGTCTTCCTCACTGCCTATCAGTAGCCACTGGAATGGGAACTTAATGCAGAGCCAAGGGAGACTTAGATGCATGTCTAAATCTACCCTTAGGCCCTTTGCACATGAATCTGTCCTCCGATCCTCGCTGAGCAGGCAGAGGGATGGTCCGTGTCCACCCTGCTTATTCAGAACAGACGCCGCTGGTCCGTTTACACCTGACTGACATCCGATCCGCTATATGGATTGGGAACAGATCCCCATTCGTCTGTTTTTAGTGGATTGGATTGGATGTAGGCGGGTGTAAATGGACATAAGTCAGTTTACATCCGCCGCTCCATAGAGGATAATGGAGGCTCCGACTGGATTTGCCTGAAAAACTGACAATCGGTCTGCCCATGTGAAAGGGGTGTTACTATGGGGTTTGTTTGTTTGTTTTTAAAGGCACAATTTTATTTTTTTTTATATTTTTTTTTCCTGCTTTTTTTTTTTTTCGAAGGGGGGGTTTGGGGAGACATCAGGGGTCTGAACCCCAATATCAGTCCCTTTCTCTGCAGCCTCAACGGAACTGTAGTGAACGAGACAGGAATCTGCATAGAGACTCCTGTTCATTCTCAAACTGAAATATAGTAAACAGTGTTTACTATACTTCAGGAATGAATGGACAGAAGTGATCGTTACTGATCACTCTGTTCTGTCAAGAAAGAAAGGGGGCTGGTAAACACATGGTTACCAGCCCCCCCCCCCCCCCCCCCCCCCCCCCT
>BLSH010005958.1:1109625-1125212 GCA_018402905.1 Glandirana rugosa | reverse complement strand
TGGCAGCCTCAGGGAAGAAGCACCTTCCCCTGGATTTAAAGATGCCGCCCCCCCCGGCCGGCCAATCAGGCGCCGCCAGACGGCGCACCAATCATAGCCGCGCCCGCTCGGCCAATCAGGGGAGGCTGTGACATCATACAGGCGTGCCAGCCAGAACCCGGAAGTGGAGGAGAAGCAGCGGCGCCCGGCTCCCATGCAGGAACTCAAGGACAAGGAATAACTGACAGGGAAAAGAACCCAGGATGGCTGCCTCCGCGCGACTTATGGCCATTTATGCCAGCGCCAGCTCCGGCACCAGGAGCGTCACCATCCGAGGGCTTTACCCCCTTACCGGGACCTTCCACCGCAGGGACAGACGGCAGGAATCGGGACGTCCGGAGCAAGGACAGAATAAGAACACCGTCTCCAGGTACTGCTGTCCTTTTATGCTCTGTTAAAGGGATGTCCTATACGGGGTCAAGGGGGCGGGGTTGACCCGAGGTGTGCTGACATGGGGCTGAGCCAGGCTGCGAGTGCGCGCAGGGGGCGGGCAAGGGGGAGGACGTCCATGGACGTCCTCCCGGATTTTCAGAGCCGCGCTGTAGCCGTCTTTTGGCTATAGCGCGGTTCTGTACAGGTTAACAAACATTTAAACTTTTTTTCTGTTTTTGTTTGCTTTGTTCATTAATATTTTTATACCTTTTAAATATATTTATATGCATCACACTGAAAAAAGGTGCAAAAATGAAAAAAAAAAACCACTTTACTTCATTTGTAAATAACTTTGCAATGATTTGTACCAAAATCATAGTGTTAGTGTTGTTTTAAACAGGACAAATTACAGAAAAAATGCACATTTTGTATGTGCAGTAACACTATTGATTTTTAAACTAACGTTACTCAAACAAAGAAAAAGTGACTTTTGTTTAATTTTATTACATTTAATTGTCTAAGGATTGCTGTGACAAAATTATCACAGAATAAACAGACTCATAGCCCACAAAGGGTGAACAGGTGTGAGAGCCAAAGTGGTTAAAGTGGTTGTAAACCCTCACATACACCCAGTGAAGTGACTGGCTTCAGGTCACACAGAAATTAAACAAATCCTCCTACAAGTTGTACCTGTTTATTTACAGCCGTTGTTCCCCTGCATCCATTCAAAGTGCAGAATATACACAGGATCTAAAGAAACCTGAAGTTTTTCTTTATTCTGAAGTTATATCAGCGAGGAGAGTTTTGAGAGCTGATCTGAGGGAAGGGACACCCCCTTTTATACAGCACACAGGAACAGAGCTGAGGCTGTCAATCTGCTGGAGCTCACTCCCCTGTCACCATTTTTCTCTTGGCGTCAGGAAAATTCTTCAGAAGTGACTGATGCTGATAGCAGAGGAATGAGACAGCAGACAGAAATGACACTTAGGGCTCTGGATAAAGACAAGTACACTTTATAGAGGGATATGCTTTGTTCATATTTCATGTCTGAGGTTTACAACCACTTTAATTGGAGCTGTCCCCTGTAGAAGGTCTTCTCCATGCTACTGCTACTGCTAGTCTTAAAGTTGAATGACAGCTATCATTGGGCAATCTGCTTTCTGTAGACCAAGGCTCTGTCAGGGCTGGGTTCAGCTCTCCCTTCTCAGAGCAAGCTGCTCAGCTGAGGGTTAATTGCCAGTCTCAGCTTCCACTCTGTCTCACCTGATGACCATATCCTGCCTCCTTAAGCCAGCTCTGCTGCTATATAAACTGCCTGTATCAGATCGCAGATGCCTTCATCTTGGTCAACATCTCTGGAGAAATATCTGCTGTGTGTTCCTGTGAAAGACTTTGCCTATTTGACGTTCCCTTCTGGTTCCTGGATTCAAGACCCTGCTCAGCTGATTCTTTTCCTGGCTCCTGACCCTGCATGCTGTTTGTTTTACCTCGCTGATCTCTGGACTCCTGTTTTACTGGCTTGCTCTGACTATCTGCTCTGATTACCGAACCCTGGCTATGTTTTGACCACGTTTGCTCATTTTACCTTTTTATCAAAAAGTATGATTTTACTGCACTTCTGTCTTGGCCTGATTCATGGTTCCTGACAGGCTCGCATGACACATCTCCTTGGAGGAGGGACCACCCATTGTTGCCACCAAGGAAGAAGTGGAAGCATCTATGGTGTTAACAGACCGGCCTGAAGAATGCTGGAAAAAAAGATTTTCTTAACGTTAAAAAAATAAATAAATAAAGAACCAAGGTGGGAGGGGTTACTTTTTTTCAGTCTAAGAGGAGAGACCATCCATTGTTGCCATCAAGGAAGACATGGAAGCATCTATGGTGTTACCAGACCTGCCTGAAGAATACTGAAAAAAGATAGTATTAACTTATAAAATATATATAAAGATCCAAGGGGAAATAGAGGGTGGAAAGGAGGGGTTGCTCAAAAGCTTGACTTCTGTTGTAATACCATTATCTTTGATTACCATCCATGAGCTTAGAGAGGGTCATGCTGCCAATATCTGGATGTACAATTTGCAGCCAGGCATTACTCTGGATGGACCTGAATAGATCTCTGGCATTACAGTATATGCCATCTAAAATATTTGCAGCTCTTATACACATGTCCATCGTAGCTTCCATCATTTTCCATTTTGGAGGAACCAAGAATTCTAATTGCAGTAAAAAACATGTGAAACCACACCAGTGCCAGTTGAAAGGCATTCTCTGTTGATTTCCATGTCATGTTTGATTACTTAGATGCTTGAATCTGTGGGAGTGCAGATTGCAGGTTCATGTTACTATCAAAAGCTACAGGAAGGTTTCCAGAATTACCGTACAACTGGCACACATTGGCATACAAGTTTGTTGCTTTCAATCAGCCACAAAATTTCCCATTTTCCCATGATTAACCCCTTAACAGCCCTTTGAGAGGCTTCTGATGCTGGGAAGAGGGGCAGGGTTTCTGATCATGTGACCGCCGTGATTGGCTGTCACGGCGGTCACATGATCAGAAAGCTCCCAATCGTAAGTAGAGCTTTCCGTTAACTGTGCCGGGAGTGTGAAGGGCGCACATTCTTGGCACAGCTCTGTTTACATTCTGGTACGCATATATGAAGCCGCTCAGCATTAGGGCTCATCCGCCAAGAGGCCGCATATATACGAACCGCTGACATGAAGGGGTTAAATGAGAAAAATATGCCACAGGTACTGAGGGCAAAGTGACAGTGTTTTTACAATATATTCTTAGATCTAAACTCTAGACAGATAGACAATACACAAACGAATGCAGCTCTGTAATTATTAATGCATCACAAAATGTATTTTTCAAATGGAAGCAGTGTACCTACCTGAATGTGACTTAGTACCAGCCCCTTGCAGTTTCTGTACAGCAATCTGGAATCTGAGAGAAGGTAACATGACAAGAATCCAATCAGTTCATGTGTTGACAAGAAGCATGCTGATAGGAGGAAAGAGCAGAGTGACAGAGAGAGATAAGCTAATCGCTGCTTCTCATTCCTTTTTCCAGTCACAGGCTGCGGTAAGTACAGGGTGACCTGGGCTCAGAGAAAGTGAGTTGAATGATGTTGGCCATTAACCTGAACACACCAATGGCAGAAATAATCCTGTTAGGAAAATCTGTGGATTGAAGGTTAAAGAGGAAGTAAACCCTCAGTGAAGAAACGGCACGGAGGCAGTTTCTTCACTGCGCATGTGCCCGATGAGGTGGGCACATACAAGTACACTGCCTATCTCCTAAACCGTGCAGGTAAGCCTTATTATAGACTTACTTGTAGCCTAAAGTGGTTGTCACGAGTTGACAACCACTTTATTATTGCAGCAAAAGGTGGATTTGCTATTGTAACTTTCAATGCACTATTCATTTTTATTTTGTGAATTTTGGCTGCAGCTTTGCTACAAGGTGAACCTTTCCATTTACCAACCATGTAAATATAGTGGTACTTACATAAGCAACTCCATCAGCTGTTTGGAATGCACCCCTTTATCCTTAAAGGGCTAGTTCACCTTGCCAAAAAAAAAATATGCCTATATATAATACCCTCCTAGGTAGGTTGCTAGGATGATAGGTAACTTTATTTATTTTTGGTTCTTTTGTAATCCTTGGAGCAGGTGTTGATTTCTTTGAGCTGTTATAGATATCACAGGCTGCACGTTTGATTGCTTCCTCCTGCATACTGGAAACTTTGAGAGCATAGAGGGCTCAAATGGCAGCTTGAATATTTATTGTGCTGCAGCCAATCCCTGGGGAGGTGTGCCCAGTAGACGGCTGGAGGGAACATATGTAGTCTGGGTTCTGGATTGGAGCAGCCCTGTTCTTGACCTGCTGGAGAAGTTCCCAGCCTCAGGGGCTGCTTCCCTTTTGAGGCAGTTCTGCTGATGTCTGCTGATGTTCATCAAAGTCCCAGCTATAGCAGAGCTGCCTTTTCCTAATCACCTTTGGAGCTAACTATGGATCTGGTTGGGAGAACTCACTGAAGAGTGTCTGGTGAAGGCTGGAACACTTGTAGCTGCCCTGGGACGTTGTGAATACTGAGCTCAGGATCCTAGTGACTGTGTGCTGTTCCAATTTTGGGGTGCTAGTGGTAGTTTACACTCTGAGACAGCTCTTACAGTTCTAGCCTTCCCCTTTGTTTCTGGCTTATAGACTGTTCAAAGACGTTTCACCTAGTGACATGTGTTCTGTTACATATCAGAATTTCTGGAGTATCCCATACCACCCCAACCCCTTTCCTGTTTCAAGTTCTACAAGCAATAAATCATAAAAAGACATACTGTGCTTAATGGAGCCAGAGTGAATGGACAGTTACCTGTGTAATTGATAGCCCCTGAAGTGCTTGGGGAAGAACCAGTTAAAATCATCAAAAAAGAGAAAAAAAAATCATCAGCTCTTACAGGAGTAAGGGAAAAAAACAAACCGTGTAGCGTTAAAGTGTTTGTTACCCCAACACTTCATATTCCTGATATGTGCCTGTTATACCTTGTACTTGTATGAGAAAGTATCCTGTTCTCTTTGTATGACTTCCATTGTGTGAAATCCCTGGTGTTCCTGCCAGTCCCTCTGCTTTCCTATTAAAAACTGACCACACTAAGCAGGAGAAAAACACCAGTCAGTTCTCTAGCTATGCTGGGAACTCAGTGTGCTCTCCTCCAATTATCAGACTTGTCCTGAAATTCCCTCCGCTGCACAGCCATTCACTGGGAAGGTCAGTGTGCTGCTGATTTTCCTCCCCCCAGCTCTTATGCAGCTGAGAACAGAGGGAATGTGATCATTTATAAAAAAAAAAAAAAAGGTATTTATGTTTTTTTTTTATATATCTATACACAAATGTTTTTCTTTTCATTTCTATTTTAAACGGAATGGGTTGTTTTACAAGGTGATCCTTTACAATCACTTTAACAAAAGTAAAATATTGATAATAATATGCTGCAGCTCCTGCACTTAAAGCGGAGTTCCACCATATTAAAAGTCAGCAGCTACAAAAAGTGTAGCTGCTGACTTTTAATAATCGGACACTCACCTGTCCTAGGCTCCAGCGACGCAGCAGCTCGCAGCGTCACTCTTCTCCCCCTCTTCCGTACGGCGCTGGCATCACATGTTTGGGCGCCCGGCTTTGGCTTCAAAGCCTGGCGTGAGCTGTGCATGCGTGAGTCGCGCTGCGCGCTATAAATGGCCAGCCTATCTTCTGGGACCTGTGACGTGTCCCAGAAGATCACCGAGGGGGGTGGACTTCCTTCCGGCTCTGCGGTGCCAGCAGAGGAAGTGGGACCTGGGACCCCCCCCCAAAAAAATGACATGCCAATTGTGGCATGTCAGGGGGTCACCTTCCCTTAAAGCGGAAGTTCCACTTTTGGGTGGAACTCCAATTTAAAGTGATTGTAAAGTCTCTTTTTTAAAAAAATAAAAATAATAACAAACATGTTATACTTACGCGCTCTGTGTAGTGGTTTTGCACAGAGCAGCCCAGATCCTCCTCTTCTCGGGTCATTCTTCTGCTCTCCTTGCCCCTCCCTCCTGTGGAGTGCCCCCTCAGCTAGCAGCTTGCTATGGGGGCACCCGAGCCGAGTCACAGCTCCTTGTGTCCATTCAGATGCAGAGCCCTGACCCTGCCCCGTCCCCTCTCACCCCTGACTGGCTAACTGACTTTGATTGTCAGCCGCGGGATACAATGGCACTGCTGCTGTGTCTCAGCCAATCAGGAGGAGAGAACCGGACGGCTAAGACACTCGTGGACATCGCTGGAGAGAGCTGGGGCTCAGGTAAGTAATTAGGGGGTGCTGGGATGGCTGCTACACACACAAGGGTTTTTTATCCTAATGCATAGAATGCACCTTCTGCCTTTACAACTCCTTTAACCACTTGCCGACCGCCTCGCGCACATAAACGGTGGTAAGTTGGCTCCGCTGCGCAGATCGCCATCTATAAAAGGCAATCCGCGCAGCCGCAGTTGTGGGCAGGCCTGTGCCCTGCCGGTGGCGCACACTCGTGCCCGCCGCACTCTGCCTGAGCGTGGCCGTGGGTGGGGCGAACTCGATGTCCGCCGTTGATCCGCAAACTCCTTCTAGAGAGGAAGAATGGGGACCACCGATGTAAACACGGCGGATCCCTGTTCTGATAGGCAGCATGACAGTGATCTACTGATTCCTGTAATCGGGATCAGTTAGATCTATCATACCTCTGCCAGCCCCGCTCCCTCACAGTTAGAACACGTCTAGGTTAACACAGTTAACCCCTTGATTGCCCCCTGCAGGTTAACCCTTTCCCTGTCAGTGACATTTATACAGTAATCAGTGTTTTTTTTTAAATCTGCTGTATAAATGTCAATGGTCCCAAAAAAGTGTCAAAAGTGCTCGATCTGTCCGCCACAATATCGCAGTCCCAATAAAAATTGCAGATCGCCACCATTACCAGTAAAAAAAAAAAAAATAGTAAAAACGCTATAAATGAATTCTCATAGTTTGTAAACCTATCAATAAACGCTTTTTGTGATTTTATTTATCAAAATATGAGGAAGAATATATATCGGCCAAAACTGATTTTTGGGCATGTATTATAGCAAAAAGTAAAAAATGTTTTTTTTGTTTCAAAATTGTCGCCCTTTTTTTGTTTATAGCCCAAAAAATAAAAAACGCAGAGGTGATCATATACCACCAAAAGAAAGCTCTATTTATGGGAAAAAAGGGATGCCAATGTTGTTTGGGTACAACTTCACATGACCGCGGAATAGTCAGTTAAAGCGATGCAGTGCCGAATCGCAAAAAGTGCTCTGGTCAGGAAGGGGGTAAAACCTTCCGGGGCTGAAGTGGTTAATGAAGATACATTATAGCAAAAAAGCTACCCACACCAAAACCGTGTACATTCTTTTATCTATAGGGTCATTTATGTCATAACATACTGATGACCATATAGATAAGAGAAGTTATGAGGTTTTGGTGCGGGCAGCCTAAGTAAAATAATGCCCTTGCTATAGGTGTAGGGTACTACTGAAACCTGGCCAATAAGCTCCCAGAGATGGCATTATTCTATCCTTGTTGCTAGGAGGTTAAGACACTCCAGTCGATTCAAACCCCCTTAATATTCACTTTCTCCTTGGATGCAGAGGCTCTTAGCTAAGCAATACTGATACGGAGGAGATAGTGGACCACACGTGTATGGGGGTTTGTGAGCTTGCTCCTGTGATGATGGGGTTGAGCAGTAACGGCTGGGAGTATCTTAGCAACAAGGCAGGACAGGATAATGCAATCTCTTGGAGTTTTTCAGTCAGGCTTTGGGAGGCACAATATGTAAATGGCCTACATCAGTCAGGCTTTGCAAGGTCTAGTATGTATATGGCCTACGCCTTTAGCAAGAGCATTATTTACCTTTGGTCAAAGCTTCCTAGTTTACTTTCATCTACAGGCACCCCTTACCCACATAGGCAGGCAGTGGTGGTACGATCAAGGTTGCAACAGTTACACCTGCGACTGGGTCTTGGAGTTCTGCCACTGCAGGGGGGTCTGAAGCCCATCCGCCAGTATGAGGGGCCCGTCTGCCCGTGTACCAGTATGAGGGGCCCGCCCACCCGTGTACCAGTATGAGGGGCCATCCACCACTATGAGGGGCCCGCCCATGTACCAGTATGAGGGGTCCAGGCTGTCCATTCTGGCTTGATCCGCTGCGGGAGGGGGTGGAGCTTTCGCCTGCTGGCTGCGGCTGAGAGGAGGCTGAGCTGCGACTCTGGACACCGAAAAAGAAAGTCAGCTGACCAGCTGACACCAATCGAGTGGAGGGGGAGGAGCACTCCCCTCTACAAGGAGACCCCATGAGGCAAAGGCATCCTGGAGTACGGAGTTCAGAGGGTGTCGGGACTGCTTGACTGTCTTGAGTCAAAAAGTGAGTTGACAAATCGCCAGGCCCAGTACAATCGATTCCAACCTCCAGCAGCCTCTTGCTTATCCCACCCCACCACCACAGATCTCATCCTTAGCCCCCCATCACCCCTGCAACAGAGGTAATGGGGGGAATAGGGATGAGATCTGTGGTGGTGGGGGAGATGGGATCAGCAAGAGGTAGAGGTGGTGGGAGAGGATGGCACTGATGCCACCCCCCCTCACCAACACTACTGCCACTGATCCCATCCCCCCACCACTGCCACTGATTTCAAGGGGCACTCAGTAGGATGTAAAGGGGCACTCAGGAGTATGTAAGGGGGAACTCAGCAGGATGTAAGGGGGCACTCAGGAGGATGTAAGGGGGGCACTCAGGAGGATGTAAGGGGGGCACTCAGCAGGTTTTAAGGGGGCACTCAGGAGGATGTAAGGGGGAACTCAGCAAGATTGAAGGGGGCACTCTGGAGGCATTAAGGGGGCACTCTGGAGGTATTAAGGGGGCACTCTGGAAGTATTGATTTCGTTTTTTTTTTTACTGCTCCCTTACATCCTCCAAAAAATCCCCTAGTAATAGTAACGCCAGTGGCAGAACTACCAGGGTCTCAAAGATCGCACTTGCGATTGGGCCCTGGCATTCCACCACCATGTGGGGGCCTCAAGACAGCAGTAGGCGGCCCGCTGCAGAAAATGAGAAAGGGCCCCAGGATGGGGTTGGGGGGGCCCTTCAAGGTTTCCTGCACTGGGGCCCTGAAGGTTATAGTTATGCCTCTGTAGATAGGTGTTGTAAAAGGTGAACTAAACCTTTAAGCTGCATGTTTTACATTTGCACTACTGATATGCACATTTTAACTGCTAAGCCCTTAACTTTCTCTCCAAGCACTCCCCTTGGTTTTGATGTATAAAGTAAGCAGTGACAGATGACAATCTCAGAAAGGGCAGAGGTGTCTTTGACGTGTGGGCTGTGATTGACAGCCTGGCTTCACAGTGACAGCTAAGATGGCAGCACCCATTGTGGGGACAGACTTGAGTCTTTGTTCGTGGATTATGTACCACTGAGTTGCATAAAAGTTAAATAGTTCATATTCAGCAGCAGTTTAGGTAAAACTTGATAAAGGAAAGGGTTTCTTTAAAGATTTCAGGGTATTTGATGTATAAGGCCAGTCTAGCTGCCTTGACATGACGATGGGTATACTTTAAAGTAGAGAACTAGCAGCATTCATTGAAAAAAAGGTTCACTTTAAACATCTAAACTGAATTTTACAAAGGTAAAGATAGCAAAGATTTTATAAAAAGACTAGTGTTGGTCTTGCACTAAATATGAATATAACAAAGATTAATAATAAAAATAGACATTATTTCACCAAAATCTTTAACGTTTTCGCTGCCAGAGCCGTTTTTGCGTCTTTTGCACACATGTTTAAAAAGTAATTTTAGGTCTGAAGATGACACAAAACCTCCAAACATTGAATATTTTCTGAAAGCAGACACCCTAGAGAATAATATAGTGGTAGTTTTAATTTTTTATGTCACATGATATTACCACAAAGGTAATGAATTTTAGTGGCAAACAAACGCAATAAACTACCCAATTGTGTGGTAAAATATAAACAACAAGGTTGCACCAAGTAAATAGATACCCAACATGTTACAGATGGACGATTTTGGATAAAATGAGAACTACAATTTTTTTGCTTAGAAGTAAAGATCATGATTCTCTCACGATTCTTGGCGTAACATCATCTTTCACATTATACAAAAGAATTAAGCTAACTTTACTGTTTCGATTTTTTAAAATTCATTGAAGTGTATTTTTTCCCATCTTTTTATGTGACAACACTGAAGAAGTGACACTTTGCTACAATGTAAAGTAGTGAGTGTACAGCTTGTATAACAGTGTAAATTTGCTGTCCCCTCAAAACAACTCAACATGCAGCCATTAATGTTTAAACCACTAGCAATAAAAGTGAGTACACCCCTAAGTGAAAATGTCCAAATTGGGCCCAAAGTGTCAATATTTTGTGTGGCCACCATTATTTTCCAGCACTGGCTTAACCCTCTTGGACATGAAGTTCACCCGAGCTTCACAGGTTGCCACTGGAGTCCTCTTCCACTTCTCCATTACGACATCACAGAGCTGGTGGATGTTAGAGACCTTGCGCTCCTCCACCTTCCATTTGAGGATGTCCCACAGATGCTCAATAGGGTTTAGGTATGAAGACATGCTTGGCCAGTCCATCACCTTTACCCTCATCTTCTTTAGCAAGGCAGTGGTTGTTTTGGAGGTGTGTTTGGGGTCGTTATCATGTTGGAATACTGCCCTGCGGCCCAATCTCCGAAGGGAGGGGATCATGCTCTGCTTCAGTATGTCACAGTACATGTTGGCATTCATGGTTCCCTCAATGAATTGTAGATCCCCAGTGCCGGCAGCACTCAAGTAGCCCCAGACAATGATGCTCCCACCACCATGATTGAGTGTAGGCAAGACACATTTGTCTTTGTACTCCTCACCTGGTTGCTACCACACACGCTTGATACCATCTTACCCAAATAAGTTTATCCTTGTCTCATCAGACCACAGGACATGGTTCCAGTAATCCATGTCCTTAGTCTGCTTGTCTTCAGCAGACTGTTTGCAGGCATTCTTGTGAATCATCTTTAGAAGAGACTTCCTTCTGGGACAACAGCCATGGAGACCAATTTGATGCAGTGTGCGACATATGGTCTGAGCACTGACAGACTAACCCCCCACCCCTTCAATCTCTGCAGAAATGCTAGCAGACTGATATGTCTATTTCCCCAAAGACAACCTCTGCATATTATGATGCTGAGCACGTGCACTCAACTTCTTTGGTCGACCATGGCGAGGCCTGCTCTGAGTAGAACCTGTCCTGTTAAACCTCTGTATGGTCTTGGTCACCGTGCTGCAGCTCAGTTTCAGGGTCTGGGCAATCTTCTTATAGCCTAGGCCATCTTTATGTAGAGCAACAATTCTTTTTTCAGATCCTCAGAGAGTTATTTGCCATGAGGTGCCATGTTGAACTTCCAGTGACCAGTAAGAGAGAGTGAGAGCGATAACACCAAATTTAACACACCTGCTCCCCATTCACACCTAAGACCTTGTAACACTAATGAGTTACATGACACCGGAGAGGGAAAATGGCTAATTGGGCCCAATTTGGACATTTTTACTTGGGGTGTACTCATTTTTGTTGCCAGCGGTTTAGACATTAATGGCTGTGTGTTGAGTTATTTTGAGGGAACAGCAAATTTACATTGTTATACAAGCTTTACACTCACTACTTTACATTGTAGCAAAGTGTAATTCCTTCACTGTTGACACATTAAAAGATACAATAAAATATTTACAAAAATGTGAGGGGTGTAGTCACTTTTGTGAGATACTGTATATATACATAGCTTGACTGCGTCAACTTGGCTCGATATCGCATATCGCCGTTACCTGACGGCGGCTGCGAGATCGCAGATCGTGGACGAGCAGCTCACTGCATAGAGGGGGAGCCAGAGAGTGGGTAGGGCGGATTCGATGTCCGCCGGCTACCTGTGATCGCTCCCCCACAGTGACAGAACGGGGATCTGTTAGTGTAAACACATGGATCTCCGTTCTGACAGGGGAGAGGAGTGTGATTGCAGGCTTTCTGTATATGGGAGCAGTAATCACTCTCCTCCCCCACTCAGCCCAGCCCCCATACAGTTAGTAACACATCTCAGAGAACACGGTTAACCCTTTAATCGCCCCCTAGTGTTAACCCCATTCCCTTCCAGTGACATTTATACAGTAATCAGTGCATTTCCATAGCACTGATCACTGTATAAATGTCAATGGTCCAAAAAAAGTGTCAAAAGTGTCCGACATGTCCTCTGCAATGTCGCAGTACCGCTAAAAATCGCAGATCGCCGCCATTACTAGTAAATAATAAAAAATAAAAATAAAAACCCCATAAATGAATTCTCATCATTCGTAAACGCGGCAACTTTTGTGCAAGCCAATTGATATATGCCGATTGCAATTTTTTTTAACAAAAATATGTAGAATATATATTGGCCAAAACTGATGAATACATTTGTTTTTTTATATTTTTTTTGGATATGTATTTTAGCAAAAAGTAAGAAGTATTGTTTTTTTTTGCAAAATTGTCGCTCTTTGTTTATAGCGGTGATCAGAAGTGGCGTAGAGGTGATCAAATACCACCAAAAGAAAGCTCTATTTGTGGGAAAAAAAAGACACAAAATTTGTTTGGGCACAACGTCGCACGTCCGCACAATTCTCAGTTAAAGCGACGCAGTGCCGAATCGCAAAAAGTGCTCTGGTCCTAAAGGGGGAAATCCTTCCGGGGCTGAAGTGGTTAAAGGAGTTGTAAACCCTCATGGTTTTTCACCCTAATACATTCTATGCATTAAGGTGAAAAACCTTCTGCACTGCAGCTGCCCCCCAGAGCCCCCCTTTTTTCTTACCTGAACTTGTTCGTTCCAGCGACAGTAACGAGCACAGCAGCTCCAGCCGCTGTCTCAGGTTCTCATTGGATAGACTGATAGAAACAGCAGCCATTGGCTCCCACTGCTGTAAATCAAATTCAGTGACACGGGGGTCGGGCCGGGTCCTGCTGTATGTATCAATGGATGCAGCAGCAGGACTCGGGAGCGCGCCCGCACGGGTGCCCCCATGGAAAGTGGCTCCCCGTGGGGGCACTCATTGAGGAGGAGGAGCCAGGAGCGCCACCAGGGGACCCCAGAAGAGGAGGACCGGGGCCACTCTATGCAAAACCCTTGCACAAAGCAGGTAAGTATACCATGTTTATTATGTAAAAAGAATAAAAAATTAACCTTTCCAATCAAGTGGCAACTGACCTCATTTGCACACCAAAGTTCATCCCTTTGATCTGTAAATGAACAGAAAGAAACAATGTTTCTTTTTATCTCTCTTTCAGTGCTCAGCAATGTTGCTGATAAACATTGCCGGCTGCTTTTTTTTTTGACAGCTGTGAGCAGCGAACACCTCTGCACTTGTTACATGAATCGTAGAAATGCCGGATTAAGATCATGTGGGGGGTTGAATCTACAACATGTCAAACCTTAAATTTGTGTGCACCCATTAAATGGCAAAAAACTTCATTACCCTATATTTTGTATAGGTGATGCTTCAAAACCACCCTATAGGTCAGTGGTTCTCAACTCCTGTCCTTGGGACCCACTAACAGGCCAGATTTGGAGGATAACTGAAATACATCACAGGTGATATGATTTGCCGCTCAGTGATTGCAGTTTTCTAGCCTGCATCTACCCAAGGTAATACTTAAAATCTGGCCCGTTGGTGGGTCCTGAGGACAGGAGTTGAGAACCACTGCTATAGGTCATCAGTTAAGTGTTGTGGGGGATGTGTGGTGCTAGAATTAATGTTCTCACTCCGGCATTCGCTGTGATATGTAACATGTGTATCGCAATCAACGTTTTCACCCATAGGGGCCCCCAACACATGCAGTTATTTTTGCATATGTGGGGGTAGGGGGCTTCAAAATTGGTTTCGGGGGGGCTTTTATGTGCTTGGGTGTAACTTTATTTTTTTGCAAAAAAAATATATTTTTTTTTACTAAACTTTTTTTTCATCACACATGTGATTATTTTTACGAGACAGGCTCTTTTCAATGAGACATGCGGGGTCTATAAAACTGAATATTTTTCAGTGCAACGCATTGCAAAACATTGCTCCTTGGCTATGTGGCTGCAGCCACGGGTTGCGTTTGAACACCCCTCCCCCCCCCCATTTCGCTTTCGTCTAGATAGCAAGGTTGCTTTGCGATATAAGCAAGGAAGTTCAGACCGGTTTTGTGTATTAATGAGCTTTTACTGAACAAAAATGCTGTATATACAAAACTATCACAATATTAGAAATACAAATCAAGACTGATAGATTTCTAAAGCAAATTAACAACCTAGCAAACAATCAAACTATAGTCTGTAACAGTAGAAATACACTTAAATGTTACTTAGCTTCAGTTACTGTGTTCGTGATCTCCGTTGACAACGATTCTTCTGGAGACCAGGCACTTTCCTTAGTTTCACAGATGAGTGCTTCGATGTTAATCCATGGTGAGAGTCAGCTCTTCTGCCCTGAGCTTATCTCTGGCAACATTTATATGGCTCCGTTCGTTTACAATGGTTACCTTAACGATGTAGTAACCGAAATGACTGTATTCCCAAATTCTACCTCAAGATGACACTCTGCCATAACAAATATATAATTGTTTACAGTATCTATAGAGACAACTGTCAAACTGTAAAACAACAATGGTAACAAACTCATTAACCTTAACAATCAACTGACAAATGTCCCATTGTTTTAGGACAGCCTGTGTTACCAAGGCATTCGTTTGAGAAGCATCCTCAAACAAACCTGATCTGTTCGAATGAGTCTGATAGATAAATCATTTGTTCATATAAAATATATTTTATATCAAACGCAACACATTCCGCCCTTGATTTTTCTCTCAGACTCCTCATAGACTAATAACTCATACTAAACATTAATTTTCTTGAATGCAACCTCCTCCCATATTTCTGTCACCGAGAAGGTGTTTCAGTCTTTTGCTAAAAGTTCATTAGAACATCCATTCTAAAGTTCTTTAGAAACAAGCCCAGGCATGTAATACATCAAAGGCCTTGCTCTACACAGCTCTTGTGGTCTTCCACCATTCTGTCCATCATGTAACCACTTTTCTTTGGTCTCACCATGGATTAACATCGAAGCACTCATCTGTGAAACTAAGGAAAGTGCCTGGTTTCCAGAAGAATCGTTGTCAACGGAGATCACAAACACAGTAACTGAAGCTAAGTAACATTTAAGTGTATTTCTACTGTTACAGACTATAGTTTGATTGTTTGCTAGGGTCTAAAGATATCGTTTAATTGTTGGATCGTTTGTTAGTTTGATATCAGACATTGTCATCTTTATGTGAATTTACAATGAATCGAAGTCAATGACACAAACACTAGAGGCAACTGTTGCTAAGAAGACCTTTGGTCCGTGAAAGGAATCAAAGTGTCTACTCACGAAGCTACAATTAGGTACCACTCTGGTTTCTTTTCACCAATGTACTACCTGTCTTACCACCTTCTGGTGTTCTCGACACATCTCGTTCCGGAAACTACATAATGTACGGACCCGAACAAAGATTTCTTGAAATCTTACCTACAAGATTACTTGAAAATCGTTTTCTGACTTTGTGGAAGAG
>BLSH010005958.1:1009211-1019885 GCA_018402905.1 Glandirana rugosa | reverse complement strand
GTTTTATGCAGAGCTTGATCTGCAACTCAAAGCAGCGGTATGTAAAATCTCTAATTTCTTCTATCTGTCCTCAGAGCAACAGCACAGACAGCAGTAGTAAAGTAATCTATCTCAGGATGCAGGATCAGGTCTTAAAATGTCTCAAATCTGTCCCTCAAGCTTTCAGCTTCCTTTCCCTACACTAACCCAAGGAGCATGTGACTGCAGCACTGTGACTCCAGCTTATAAAGAGGCTGGGTCACATGATGCACTGGCCAATCACAGCCATGCCATTAGTAGGCATGGCTGTGATGGCTTCTAAGGGCAAACCAGTGAAACGCTTGTTGATTGGCTGCCCTGCAGCTTCTCAACACGTGGAGTAAAATAGCAGAACCCCGGACCGAACCCGAACGATTTTTGAAATGTCCGGGTCCGGGTCCATGCCACGGACACCCAAAAGTTCGGTACGGACCCGAACGTTACAGTCCGGGTTCGCTCAACACTACTCAACACACAGCCATTAATGTCTAAACTGCTGGCAACAAACGTGGGTGCACCCCTAAGTGAAAATGTCCAAATTGGGCCCAATTAGCCATTTTCCCTCCACGGTGACATGTGACTCATTAGTGTTACAAGGTCTCATGTGTAAAAGGGGGACCAGGTATGTTAAATTTGGTGTTTTCACTCTCACTCTCTCATACTGGTCACTGGAATTTCAACATGAGATCTGAGAATCTGAAAAAAATAATTGTTGCTCTGCATAAAGATGGCCTAGGCTATAAGAAGATTGCCAAGACCCTGAAGCTAAGCTGTAGCATGGTGGCCAAGACCATACAGCTGCTTAACAGGCCAGGTTTTGCTCAGAACAGGCTTTGCCATGGTCAACCAAAGAAGTTGAGTGCATGTGCTCAGCGTCATATTCAGAGGTTGTCTTTGGGAAATAGACGTATGACTGCTGCCAGAATTGCTGCAGAGGTTGAAGGGGTGGGGGTCAGCCTGTCAGTGCTCAGACCATACACCGAACACTGCATCAAATTAGTCTGCAAGGCTGTCGTCCAAGAAGGAAGCCTCTTCTAAAGATGTTGCACACAAAAGCCTGCAATCAGTCTTTATTCCAGCAGAAGCGGTGCATCTTGGGATTCGTAGTTCCAGTAAGTTCCATTAAATTATTTTAAGTTATTTCCCTATCCCCATTTCTTTGTAGGGCACTTGTCCGACCCTTACCCCCATTTTCCTTCCTTTTGCAGACCTCTAGGACTATCCAGGACTTTCTTACAGCCATTTTTGTGCCTAAAAGTTTGGGTCCCCATTGATTTCAATGGGGTTCGGGGTTCGTGTCAAAGTTCGGGTCCTGTCCGGACCCGAACCCGGACTTTGTCCCGAAGTTCGGCCGAACCAGCAGAACCCAAACTTCCAGAGGTTCGATCAACTCTAATATCAATATTTTAGTGATCCCAGTGACTACCTTTTAAGGGGAACTCTCATTACAGCTGCTACAGTAATAATTTGTATTGGTGGCCTATAGCTTCACATTTTCATGACTTGGGTCTGTGATCTCAGGATTCGAGGGAAACAGACTGGTGGTTACTAAGCCAGATTAGTTCCCCTTTATGCCTGAGTGCATAGGTCATTTTAAGAGCCATTTAAGCTGACTGCCTGTATTAAATTGAAGTGCATATTTGAGTCCTTGTTTATACCATTGTATGTCACAGTTTACTATTTATCTGTCATTTGAATATCAGTGTGTGGTTTGTTTGAATGTGGAAAGTCTACCAGTAAACAAACCGTCTGTTTACTCCAGTTGTGTGCCTTACTGTGCATTGTAAGTACACTAATTAGCACCATATAGCACAGTATAGCACAAATATAAATCAAATTAGCAGCTCCTTCGGGGGTACTGCTACAACAATAAGGCCTCATACACACGGACGTTTCTTAAAAAATATTTCTTAAAAAATGAACAAAACGTCGGGCCCGACATCAAGGAAAAAAAATTGGCATTTTTCGGTGTTATACATCAGCGTTAGTGAGCGTCGGCATCAATAGGCATTTTTTTTAAAAAAATCATCCCTCTGCTATTTTTCAACCTAAAAACATCAGCATCAAAAAACGCCGGTACGGCGTTAGTTGGCGTTAGCGAGCGTCAAAAAACATCAAAACGTTACAGCCTCAGAACGCACTGGCCGTGGGTTCTAGTTTCAGCTCACTAACGCCGATGCCATCTACAGCTCAAAAACGTCTGCGTTTTTATGGGGCCATTGACTAATATGGAGAGCTACAAAAAACGCCAGAAAACGCCGGCGTCAAAAAACTTCCGTGTATATGAAGCCTTAGAGGGTTTACTTCCACTTCAACAGTTTCAAAAAACAGTTACATTTCTGGCACATGCCAAAACGTGAAACTGTCACATTCTGCTCCCAACCAAACTGTCAACCATCCAATGGCAGGTGTCATGACTGATGACATGTAAGCATCTTGGCAGTTGAAGATTAAACAAAGCCCAAGATGGCAGCTTCCTTTGCTGAAAACGATAGGAGGCTTTACTTCCACTTTAAGGGAGTCTGTCTTGTTTATGTTTCTCTGCAAAGTGTCCTGCCACTGGACTTGTCCAGGATCCCTGTGGTAATGTCACTTACATGGTCGCTAATTCTTGTCCAGAATTGTCTCTTGGTTTTCCCAAAATAGTGGGAACCCCAACCACATGTTAATAAATAGACTATTCCTATAGGCTACTATAACACTGGGGCGGAGGACGGTATCTGTAAAGCGCCGCTAGTTTTAGCGGCGCTTTACCGCTATTATAGCGCGCTTTAGTGCCGCTATACAGGCGGGAGTGGGACACTTTTAACCCCCAAGAGGGGGTTAACAAGGTGTTAAAAACGGCACCGCACAGGGCGACCAAGGCGATGTTCAGCCGATTCGGAAGTGCCGTCCATTGATTACAATGGAGGGGGCGGTGGAGGAGCGGTGTATACACCGCTTAGCGCACTGCCCCAAATATGCTGCCTCTACTGAACGATGGAACTTGACAAGCTAGTAACCAATGGTTAAAACCGTCCGTAGTGCTGCGTTTACATGCCGTGTTTAGCCACGTTTGCGTTTAGAAGCGTGTACTACATTGTAAATGGTCAGAAATGTATCTCCATTGAAAACGCCTATAAACGAAACGCGGTAAAATGTGAGTTACCGCATTTGGACACGTTTGCACGCTGTTACAAGCATTTCGCGTTTCAAATGCCAATAAACTTCCGTCCTGAATGCAATGTTTTGCTTTAAATAAAAATGCCACTAAACTCAACTGCCTCTAAACGACTATAGTCTACTCAGTGTAGTGTCTGAAAATAATGCCCAACTGCTCCTAAATGTTCGTTTATCAGCAGCACCATACATGAGGCTTTATAGGTCCCTTTTGGGTGTAAACCACATGGGTCACAGTTACCCCTAGGGGAAAATGGCTTGAAGTCTACATGTCTTTGAAGGTTTTAGTTTTTCTGAAAATCAGGTGTGGTTCTTTATCTATGTGTTTGCCCAAAACGGAGTCCTCTGACAGGATATTACAGTGCTTGCTGAAAATCTATTTAATGTCATCTGCGTGATTGCTGAATTTTACTATTGGACAGAATTTTGATATAATCTTATCTTCCTCTCCCTGAAAAAGAAGCAAGTCATGTGGGCTGTCCTTGGCCCTTTTATAGGCTTGTTTGAGGAGTTTCCTACTGTATCCCTTTTGCAGAAATCTGTTTTATAGAATTTCCGCTTGCTTTTCAAAATCATTGTCGTCGGTGCAATTTCTACGTATTCTAAGGTACTGACCCACTGGGATGCTTTTGATGATATGTTTGTAGTGTAGTGGTCAGTGTAGTGTAGTGGTCAGTATAGTGTAGTGGACAATGTAGTGTAGTGGTCAGTGTTGGAATCAGATGGGTCAGTGTAGTGATCAGTGTAGTGTAGTGATCAGTGTAGGGTAGTGGACAGGTAGGTCAGTGTAGTGGTCAGGTAAGTCAATGTAGTGGTCAGCATAGGAATCAGGTTGGTCAGTGTAGTGGGCAGAATAGGAATCAGGTAGGTTAGTGTAGTGGTCAGGTAGGTCAGTGCAGTGCTCAGTGTAGTGTAGTGGACAGTGTAGTAGACAGTGTTGTGGTCAGTGTAGGAATCAGGTAGGTCAGTGCAGTGGACAGGTAGGTCAGTGCAGTGGTCAGTGTAGTGTAGTGGACAGTGTAATAGACAGTGTAGTGGTCAGTGTAAGGTAGTGGTCAGCATTGGAATTGGGTAAATCAGTGCAGTGGACAGTGTAGTGTAGTGGTCAGTGAAGTGTAGTGGTCAGGCAGGTCAATGTAGTGGTCAGTATAGGAATCAGGTAGGTTAGTGTAGTGGTCAGGTAGGTCAGTGTACGAATCAGGTAGGTTAGTGTTGTGGTCAATGTAGGAATCAAGTAGGTCAGTGCAGTGGACAGGTAGGTCAGTGCAGTAGACAGGTAGGTCAGTGTAGTTGTCAGTGTAGTGTAGTGGACAGTGTAGTGGTCAGTGTTGTAATCAAGTAGGTTAGTGTAAGGGTCAGTGTAGTATAGTGGTCAGCATTGGAATTGGGTAGATCAGTGCAGTGGACAGTGTAGTGGTCAGTGAAGTGTAGTGGTCAGGCAGGTCAATGTAGTGGTCAGTATAGGAATCGGTTTGGTCAGTATAGTGGGCAGTATAGGAATCAGGTAGGTTAGTGTAGTGGTCAGGTAGGTCAGTGTAGGAATCAGGTAAGTTAGTGTAGTGGTCAGGTAGGTCAGTGTAGGAATCAGGTAGGTTAGTGTTGTGGTCAGTGTAGGAATCAGGTAGGTCAGTGAACTGGGCAGGTAGGTCAGTATAGGAATTATGTAGGTCAGTGTGGGAATCAGGTAGGTTAGTGTAGAGGTCAGTATAGAAATCATGTAGGTCAGTATAGTGGTCAGTGTAGAGGTCAGTGTAGGAACCAGGTAGGTCAGTGCAGTGGACAGGTAGGTCAGCGTAGTGGTTGGTGTAGGAATCATGTAGGTCAGTGTAGTGGAAAAGCAAAACCAAAACCTTCTGCGCTCGGGTTCATCAACCAAGAGTCATGCAATATGGCAAAGAAATAAAAAATCTTTATAGATGTAAGTATCCCTCCACACTCAATGGTCTTGCAGCCCTCCTCAGGATCATGGGCATCCAAAATCACTAGGCAAGAAAGAACAAGAGAGGGGCACACCGACCTAGTGCAATACCGTTTAAAAGATTTATTAAAAATAATTTAATTAAAATATACTCACAAACAGAGCAATGTAAAAGACAAAACAAGATGAAAAGTGATGGCTATGCCTCCAAGGCACCTACGGATCTCCACCTCAGCAGGGGGACCGGACAGTGTCCGTGTGGCCAGGCTGACGCATTTCCAGGGCGAACCCTCTTCCTCAGAGCCTACAGACTATGAGACATACCCCACATATACTGTATATGCACATATGTGTGCTCATAGGCGGGCTGGGTCATGATTGAACGACCCACCCCCCTGAAAGGGGAGCAGCTACAATCAGGCGACAGTACCGCCCACACCTGTATCTGCATACACCTATACACATATAAACACACCCATAGACCCATAGATATCTGTATATATAGAGACTCGTGTTTCAATGTAATAAGTTCTGAGTACAGTTGTTGACTTGTGACATCCACAAGTGTAATCTTGTCTAGAGCTCCATATAATACAGCCCTACCAGCCCCCGATCTGCGCAGCCCTGTCACACACCTGCATCGCAGACTATTCACACTGTAGCCGGGGCATACCCAATGACGGGTGTTTAATGATAGTGACACTCGGCAGTGTCCTCAATGGAACCGTTTGTTACATACCCCATGAAGGTCAACTGGCTGATGAGAGGGAAGAAGGTCGCTTATTAGATCACTGGTGTAGTGCCTAAAGACTGTTTCTTCATTAACCGGTTCCCGACCGTGCACTGCTTATTTACGGCAACAGTGTGGCGCTGTCTCGCGAATCGCCGTAAATAGGCGGGGATTTACGGAAGCGCAGCTAGGGGGCTCTCGTGCCCACCGCACTCTGGAGGAGTGTGCCCGCAGCTTGGGCGGACCCGATGTCCGCCGGCGAGCCACGATGAGCTGCCAGAGGGAAAGAACAGGGAACCGCCGATGTAAACACAGCGGTTCCCCGATCTGTCAGTGGGCATTTAAAAGATCTACTGATCCCTGTCACTGGGATCAGTTAGATCCCTTATGCCCATGGTACCCCAACCCCCTCACAGTTAGAACACGCCTAGGGAACACAGTTAACCCCTAGATCTTCCCCTGCAGGTTAACCCCTTCACTGCCAATTACATTTATACAGCAATCAGTGGATATTTAAATTTCTGATCGCTGTATAAATGTCATTGGTCCCAAAAAAGTGTCAAAAATGTCCGACATGTCCGCCCCAATATCAAAGTCCCGATAAAAATTGCAGATCGCCACCATTCCTAAAAAAAAATGTAAAAACACCAGAAATGAATTCTCATGGTTTGTAAACGCGGCAACTTTTGCGCAAACCAATCAGTAAACGCTGATTGCATTTTTTTTAACCAAAAATATGAGGAAGAATATAAATCGACCAAAACCCATGAATAAATTATTTTTTTAATATTTTTTTTAGATTTGTATTTTAGTAAAAAGTAAGAAATATTGTCACTTTTTTGTTGTTTATAGCGGTGATCAGAAATGACGCAGAGGTGATCAAATACCACCAAAAGAAAGCTCTATTTGTGGGAAAAAAAGGACGCAAATTTCGTGAGGGTCTGGTCCTACAGTGGGAAATCCTTCCGGGGGTGAAATGGTTAATAATCCGGCATCCCACACAGTGTGGAACGCATAGTAATCACTGACCCGGAAGTGCGGGCGGAAGTGCGTTCCACTGACGTCACTTCCAGGTCGCTATTCCTGCTGTTCTGATTGGCCAGCCCAAGGGAGCAAGGGCTATGCCGATGATGCAGTGACCAGACTAGGGCCGAGGCCCGCAACATCCCAAAGGGAAGGCGGGACCGCCCCTAAAAGCACATACACAGACACCTATTAATGTAATAGGGACCTAGGCATCTTCCAGAATGCCAATGTAATTGTGAGTAAAACTATGACACATAGGCATCCAATCTCGCTAGCAGACCACGGCCTCAAGGACACCATCACCGCAGGGCTGGATACCATACCCTTCTTTAAAATGGTATTGCACTAGGTCGGTGCTCCCCTCTCTTGTTTTTTCTTCCCTAGGTCAGTGTAGTGGTCAGTGTTGGAATCAGGTAGGTCAGTGTAAGGGTCAGTATAGTGGACAGTGTAGGAATCAGGTAGTGTAGTGGTCAATATATGAATCAGGTAGGTCAGTGTAAGGGTCAGTGCAGTGGTCAGGGTAGTGGACAGGTAGGTCAGTGTAGTGGCCAGTATAGGAATCAGGTAGGTTAGTGTACTGGTCAGATAGGACAGTGTAGGAATCAGGTAGGTTAGTGTACTGGTCAGATAGGACAGTGTAGGAATCAGGTAGGTTAGTGAAGTGGTCAGTGTGGGAATCAAGCTGGTCAGTACTATTGTATGAAGGGAAGGGACTCAGGGAGTGCTAAAAGTCTGCAGGTTAGGGGTTACTTGTGGGCACTGACAACCCATGCTACGCCACTGTACACATGAGCTACTAGATACATAGTTACCAATGGTTTCTGATTTTCAGGGATAGTGCTTGACTTTGAAGGTTTTTTCCTTAATATTTAGTCACTGAAAATGTCAGTAATTTTTAGTATGTGGCATCATTCAACTGAAAATATTCAGACTTTGGCATTTTGCATTCATCTGTATTTATTGTGTAAAGCATGTTCACATGCTGGCTCTGTATATGTATAGGACATAAAGCAAAAATTCAAGTTAGTTAAATAAAAAAAAGGAAGTGATGCTGTATGATTTTAATAATGGAAGTTTCCAGATATTGTCAGGTGACTCAGGCAGGCTTAGAGGAAGTAAATTGTTTGCACTCATGTATCCCCATACAAATTTTGTCTAGTCTTATTGAAAGGGTGTGGACGCAATGTTGAGTTTATTTAGCAGATGCATACACAAGGATTTTTTTTTGTTTAGAAAGGAAAAAGGAAGAGTTATTCAAGAGAGAGCATATGGTTTACCATGTAAATGTAAGAGGAACTTCAGAATAAGTACAATGCTTCAAAATTAAATCATAACAATTAAAAAGAGGAACAAAAATTGTTTGATAGTTGTTTATTTAGTGACATTTATCACGTAACAAAATTAGAAGAAAATAATTAGTAAAGTGCAAGTTTTTGTGTGTGTTTGCAATCCCCGTACTAGGAATCCTAGGCAGGCAGCTGACACAGATTTCCACAGCTCTGTGACACAACTGCCACTTTTCATGAGGTAGATTTTCACTTCACAAAACAGTCTCAAAATTAAAAAGTGGTCAGGTTTCATCCTGTCATAGAATTATTTAGAGCAGCCAAGGGGTAATTTGTGAATTAAGTCACCTAATTAATATAAATATATCTTATAGTAATCAAATAATACAGTGTGTAGCCATTGGGTTGTGACTCGATATAAAGCCATATATAAACAAATCCCTAAATCCACAGCCATTTGCTTTAGGTGTAACAAGGCCAATGTTCTTATTTATATTTTGGTCTTCCCTCTTCTAAAACCTCATCTCTACCTCTTATTTTCACCTCCCCCTCTTTTAAAGAGAAATGAACAGCGAGTTGTACTAGGATTGGTCTCTTCATGTGGTTTTCTGGCAGTGCTTGCCTCATCTTATATTATTGAGGAAATACCGGTTATCTTCCTTGTTATGTTATAATATTGTACCTGGGGATGCAGGTTCCTCATTATGTATGCACTGAATTAATAGTTGTATTGTACAATCCTCAACCTGTTCTTAAAAAGAATTAAATATATATATATATATATATATATATATATATATATATATATATATATAAAGATCTAAGTACTTGTGAATTGTTTCAGCATCACGTTCATAAATTCCCTCCAAAAGAAATCGAGAAATAGAAAGGTTGTTGAAACATGATTGTTCTGTGGAACATTTATGGCATAAATATGCCATAGGCAAGTTTATGCCCTCCCAAGAGAGAAAGGAAATTCATTAATTCTTTCCTAGCCACTTGCCGACCGCCAACCGCAGGTTGACGGCGACAAGGTGGTTCGTTATCGCAAATCGCCGTCATACGACGGCGGCTGCGATAACGCGCACTGTGAGCGCGCTCGCGCCGCCGGAGGCGCGCCCGCGCGCTCACTGTGTTCGGGGACGGCCAGGGAGCGGGTGCGGCGGCTTCGATTGCCGCCGGCCACCCGCGATGCCGCCCCCGGAGTGAAGGAACGGAGGTCCGTGGATGTAAACACGGACCTCCGTTCTGTGAAGGGGGAAGGGCTGTGATCACAGCCTTCCTGTATATGGAGGCTGTGACCACTTCCCTTCCCCAGCTAGGGCAGTCCCCCCATAGTTAGAACACACCCAGGGAACATAGTTAACCCTTAGAGCGCCCCCTGCAGGTTAACCCCTTCATTGCCAATGGCATTTACACAGTAATCAGTGCATTTTTATAGCACTGATCGCTGTATAAATGCCAATGGTCCCAAAAAAGTGTCAAAATGGTCCGACATGTCCGCAGAAATATCGCAGTACCGCTAAAAATCGCAGATCGCCGCCATTACTAGTAAAAAATAAAAATGTCATTTCGGGGTTAAGGAAACTATTGGTGAACAAGATGAATGCCACGCTGGAGTTTCCTTAACCCCTAAATGACATTATTTTTCAATGCATTTGTCGCAGCTATAGCAACATATTAGAAAAGTGTCGCCGATAATAACTATTTCAGTCTGTTGCATATGTTGGAACAACCTATGAAAGTGCTGCATGGGTTACTTGAATTAGATGCTACATTTCCACAACAATGCCACCAGAAATGTGGCAAAAAAGCTCTCTGGAATTCATTAAGGTGAAATGCATTAAGGTGAAAAACCTTAAGGCTTTAGAACCACTTTAATTGCCCCAGTGTGTCAGCGAAGGTCTGGGTCATCTACAAAATGTGAACGGTAATTGGCCAGATCACGTAACAGTTTTATTAGAGAGATGAGTCAACTTATTACATTAACCACTTGCCGACCGCCAACCGCAGGTTGACGGCGACAAGGTGGTTCGTTATCGCAAATCGCCGTCATACGACGGCGGCTGCGATAACGCGCACTGTGAGCACGCGCGCCGCCGGAGGCGCGCCCGCGCGCTCACTGTGTTCGGGGAGGGCCAGGGAGCGGGTGCGGCGGCTTAGATTGCCGCCGGCTACCCGCGATGGCCCCCCCGGAGCGAGTGAGCGGAGGTCCGTGTATGTAAACGGCGTGGGCGAGGGACCGGGAGGGGCTTGTGTCACTCGCGCGCCCGCGCGGAGGCCGCCGCGCGCACGAGTGTCACGCGCAATAGCGTCGGCGGCAGCATACTGCCGCTAAACGCTATTGCTTGGTGGAACAGCGGCAGTTGGACGCCAACCGCCAGCCGTTCACCAATTACATTATTCAACTGAGTAGAGAGATTATTTTGACAATGCACTAGACCGGTTAATGGCAAGTGTAAAACATCTACTGGGTCTGGAAGCGACTGTGTGACCCCGTTAATTTCACCAAGATTTCGGAATTCCAAAAAGTGGAA
>BLSH010005958.1:988912-999946 GCA_018402905.1 Glandirana rugosa | reverse complement strand
CCATCCTGCAGGTACCTGCAGGATCTGAAACTCCCCCCTATAGACTTACCACGGTCGTCGATCTCCGTGGTAAGTCCATAGTAAAAAAAGTCGACCGCTAAGACATGTGGTGTTCTTGCTAGTATCGCCGACAAGTCGACGAACTAGCAAGAACATCCGTCGCCCTCCCCTGCAGGGGGGGGGGGAGGGCGGCGGTAAGCCACGAAGAGGCCACGGCGGGCATGCTAGCCGCCGTCCCTATTCTCTAGGCAGCGGCGACCTTACAGCAGTCCCTCTACTGACCACTGGTAGACCAGTGGTAAAAAAAATCCGATCCCAGCCTTTCCAGCCGTGATCACGGCTTTGTTTACTAAAGCCGGGCCGGGCGTGACGTCATAACATCGCGCCCGGTCCTCCGAGGGTCATAGAGATGACTGGTGACCAGATGGTCACCAGTCATCTCCCTGACGACATTCCAGCGGCGACGGATCTCTTATCCCTGCCGCCGATCGTACGGGCGGCACCGGAGAAGCACCGAATGGCGGCGGGAGGGGGGGGGGGACGTCCCCTCCCGCTGCCTACAAGAACGATCAAGCAGCTGAACAGCCGCTATGATCGTTCTTGTGGTGTACAGAATCGCCAGCTGAAAAAAATGATACCTGAATGGTGCCTCTAGCTGCTGGCACCATTCAGATATCCCCCCTCAAAGTCTAGGACGTCCATGGACGTCCTACCGGCGGGAAGGGGTTAAAAAAAATCATCCCTCTGCTAGTTTTCAACCTAAAAACGTCGGCGTCAAAAAACGCCAGTATAATATTAGGTGGCGTTTGTTGGCATATTGTGGCGCGGCGTCAAAAAATGCCAAAACGTTACAGCCTCAGAACGCACTGGCCATGGGTTCTAGTTTCAGCTCACTAACGCCGACGCCATCTACAGCTCAAAAACGTCGGCGTTTTATGGGGCTATTGACTAACACGGAGAGCTGCAAAAAACGCCAGAAAACGCCGGCGTCAAAAAATCTCCGTGTGTATGAGGCCTAAGGCCTCAACGCCGACGCCACAATATGCCAACAAATGCCAACAAACGCCACCTAATATTATACCGGCGTTTTTTGACGCCAACGTTTTTAGGTTGAAAACTAGCAGAGGGATGATTTTTTAAAAAAAATGCCTATTGACACCGACGCTCACTAACGCTCGAAAATGCTGATGCATAACGCCGAAAAACTCAGACATTTTTTCTTTGACGTCGGGCCCGATGTTTTGTTTATTTTTTTAGAAACGTCCGTGTGTATGAGGCCTTCATTTTTTGGGCTTGATTTAAATGGACATCAACTAACCATACTGATTATCAGATTTGTAATGACATTTGCCACAGCTACAATGTTTTTAATGTTAAAGCGGAGGTCCGCTCAGCCCAGCAAAAATGAAAAGCCCACAGCTACACATACTGTAGCTGCTGACGTTTAATAATAGGACCCTTACCTGTCCTGGAGTCCAGCGATGTTGGCACCGCAGCTGATGTTTCCATCAGCTGTCGGCTGCTGCCGCCACCATTGCGGGTAAGGGAACCTGGCAATTAAGCATTGGGGGAGCTGAGCCACTGACATAATTGACCATGGCCTGGACTCATGGAAGTGGGAACACGATACCTATCAAAGACAGGTATCCGCTCCCCCCCCCCCCCCCGAAAGGTGCCAAATGTATCACCGGGGGGGGGAATCCGAGAAGCGGGAGTTCCAAATATAGGTGGAACTCCACTTAAATATTCACATTGATACATATTATGCAATATAATGGCAGCTTTATGCTCTATAGGCCAATATGCCCTATGGCTATGATAATTAAGAGGTTGGTTAAAGTGTATTTAAACACCAACAGTTAATGTTTCTTTTTTGCTCCTTTCTGGTCTTTTAAACATACAGTTGAAAGAGTCTTGTTATATCCAGGGATTTTTTTCTCACAGAAAAGGGACAGGAACTCACCTTCCTCCCCTAGGTCTCCGCCCCTACCCACCCCTAGACCCGCCCCTTGTCTCCACTCTTACACACCTCCTAAGACCGCCCCCTTTAGAGAACAGGGAACCAAGTATATTTTGGAGGGCTATACACGTGATTTGCATGGAGTTTGTTAATACAAAAGCAATGTAGTAAAATGTACAAACTATTAGAAATATCCAGCAATTAGCAAAGTAAGCTCAGATGCACTTCCAGACAATTTCAACAGGCTCATATGCAGCAAAGAGACAGCCCCATATGTAGCAAAGAGACCGTCCCATATGCAACAAATAGCCCCATATCCAGCAAATAGACAGCCCCATATCCTGTAAGAGGAATCCCAAATATCTAGCAAGAGACATCCCATATCCTGCAAGAGACATCCCCCATATCTTACAAGAGGCCCCCCATATCCTGCAAGAGACAGCCCCAATATCCAGCAAGAAACGGCCACAATATCCAGCAAGGGACAGGCCATATCCTGCATGAGACACCCCATATGCTTCGAGACATCCCATATCATGCAAGAGAAATCCCAAATATCTAGCATGAGACAGCCCCAATATCCAGCAAGAGACATCCCATACCCTGCAAAGAGACAGCCTCATATCCTGCAAGAGACAGCCCCAATATCCATCAAGAAACGGCCACAATATCCAGCAAGAGACAGTCCATATCCTGCATGAGACACCCCATATGCTTCGAGACATCCCATATCATGCAAGAGAAATCCCAAATATCTAGCATGAGACAGCCCCATATCCTGTAAGATACATCCCATACCCTGCACAGAGACAGACCCATATCCTGCAAGAGACAGCTCATATCCAGCAATAGACAGAATATATCCTGCAATAGACAGCCCATATCCAGCAATAGACAGCCCATATCCAGCAATAGACAGCCCATATCCAACAATAGACAGCCCATATCCAGCAATAGACAGAATATATCCTGCAATAGACAGCCCATATCCAACAATAGACAGCCCATATCCTGCAATAGACAGCCCATATCCTGCAATAGACAGCCCATATCCTGCAATAGACAGCCCATATCCTGCAATAGACAGCCCATATTCAGCAATAGACAGCCCATATCCAGCAACAGACAGCCCATAACCAGCAACAGACAGCCCATATCCAGCAATAGACAGCCCATATCCAGCAACAGACAGCCCATATCCAGCCCATACCCAGCAAAGAGACATCCAGGCAGCCCCTATATCCAAGCAGCGTTAATAGACAGCCCCCATCCAGCAGCCCTGAATAATTAACTTACCAAAAAAGCAAAAAAGTAGGCAAGCACATCATACCGCAGCTCTTCCTGACAGCTGCAATTGGCGCCAAAATGGAGCAAGCGATCTGGTCTGCAGAGAGAGGTGGAGTGCGGATGATATCACTCCGCCTTCCACTCCGTAAGGGCTGCAGCCGGCGCTATAGAAGCTGTTTCGGCTTATGTGGCGCCAGCTTACTCCGCGGTTGGGTAAAATAAACTGCATTAAAAAAAGTTCTCCCTCACAGCCTTTGGCAGAGGTGGCGGAACACAGTACAGGTACGTTCCACCAGAAAAAAAGCCCTGGTTATATCTGCTCGATAAATGCAAAAAACCTGTGGACCTAACAAAATTCCAGTGAACTTGTAAATTCATGTTTAAGCTGACAGCACAATGCCTCTCCTGCTCTGAAATCCCAATCAGTGTTATCCGCCCTGCTCACTTCAGCTATGTGAACTAAAACTACCTCCACTCAAATTACTGGAGTCAGGAGAGGGGTGATAAGGACACTTCCTGTTTTAGGGTTACAATACTGCTCCTTTGTAGTTCCTTACAGTGAGTAAGTGTTTTCACCCTAGGATAGGAAATGGGATACTAGCAGTATCACCAGGTGGCAATAAAGAACACTAATGCAGCTAGCTACCATATTTTAGGACAGGTAAGGTAAGCTGCAATATATTTTATTTCGTTCTTGGGTTTATACAGAATATACTTTAACAGGATGCCATGGAGTTGGTTTACTAAAGGCAAATAGGATGTTCACTCTGCAAGGCAGTGTTTGCCCCAGAGCTCAGTAAATGTAGTTAAGTTTCACTTTACAAAGAATACCCAATCATGTGCAAAGAAAAAAAAAAGGATTTTTACTTACACACGATTGGATGATGGAAGCCAGCAGAGCTTCACCTCATTCACTTAGCTCAGGGGAAAATTCCCGTGCAAAGTGCTTGTTGCCTTACAGAGTGAGTATTCTATTTGCCTTGAATAAATCAACCCAAAACAGCAGACATACCTCTGGCCGAGGATATATGTTTTACAGAACTTTTAGTAGCTGTTCAATCCAAACTATTGGAACTTTGTGAAGTGCCACTGTATGCTTGGTCTCTGTTATAAAACACTAATGTCACCCCTTCAACTGAACTGAGGACAGCTTGGTATTTAATTAATTCATGTGAATTAAAACAGCACATCCGATTATACAATCTGGGTATTGATCCACTGTATTTGTATTTCCCATAAATTTGTTCTATGCATTATGGGCAGTCTAGCAAAGGATTCTTTAATTTAGTGTAGGTACCAGGGAATCTCAAATAAAATCAAACATGTTATGGCAGTTCCACACAACTCTTCAGTACTTGCAAACACAATCACAGACTTCACCAAGCCTATGACACATCGTACTCTTATAGTTTTTAACACCAGGGAGCATGACTCATGTTCAACCTTCCTAAGAATAGCTAACAGTGCCCATCCCTTGTCAATGACTGTTCAAACCAAAAGAGCCCCATAAGTACATCTTGATTTGATGAATTAATTCCAGGGGCTAAACTCCCACTTGGATTCAACACACCCAATTTGACACGGACCTTATATGAATCCTAGAAATTCACTGCCCCACACCAATGAATTAGCGCCTAAGCTTGATGGCTGCATTTGCATTGATGTTCATAAAAAACTCAGACAGGTTATAGCCAGACTGCTATTCCTAATCTTTATGGACAGCATACGGACAGGATTGGTACCAGCTGATTGGTGAAAAGCCCACATGGTACCAATATTCAAAAAAAAGGGCATCAGTAGTTTGTAAACTATTTGAGGGGATTCAAGAATTTGCTGATGAAAAGAGTATCATTAGCAGTAATCATCATGGGTTTACGAAAGGTCGCTCTTGCCAAACCAACCTATTAACATTCTACGAGGAAATGAGCTGCCATGTGGACGGGTGGGCCGGTGCATGTAGTGTATCTGGATTTTGCAAAAGCATTTGATACAGTCCTCCACAAACGCTTAAGCTACAAACTGAGGTCGGTGGGTATAGACCATAGGGTTTGTTCTTAGACAGAAAACTGGCTGCGTGGATGTGTCCAAAGGGTTATGATAAATAGCATATACTCAGAATGGTCTAGACTGGTTAGTAGGGTACCCCAAGGTTCTGTCCTGTGACAAATTTTATTTAATTTATTTACAAATTATATAGAGGATGGGATAAATAGCTCAATCTCAGTGTTTGCTGATGACACAAAAATAAGTAGGGCAATAACAACACAGGAGGATATAGAAACTTTACAATAGGAATAAATAATGTCAAGCTGCATCATGCAAAGCCAAGAGACTATTAGCTTGCATTAAAAAGGGAATTTACACCAGAGATAAAGAGATTATCCTGACACTTTTTATAAATCTCTGATTTGGCTGCATCTGGAGTACTCCGTCGAGTTCTGGTCACCAATCCTCAGAAAGGATGTGCTGGAGCTGGAGAGAGTCCAGGGAAGGGCAACTGAATTAATATGGAGACTGGAGGACCTCAATTATGAGGAACGACTACAAGCGCTACATTTTTTTCTCCCTAGAGAAGAGACGCTTGAGAGAAGATATGACAGCAATATAGAAAAATCTCAATGGTGATCCCAGTGTAAGCATGACATTTTTCAGTCCCAGGGAGTGTAAGTGGACACGAGGCCACATGATGAGACTGGAAGAGAAACGGTTTAACAGTAAGCTGCATAGAGGGCTAAGGATGTGGAACTCTTCCACAATCAGTGATGTCAGCAGGAACTATAGATAGTTTTAAAAGATTCTTGGATGTGCATCTTAGGGAAAACAATGTACGTGCATATGGGAAATGATTTTCCATGTGCACACACAGCTGTGACAGCTGTGAACCCGGAAGTGACAAAATGCTTCTCACCCCTTGTTTCTCTAATTGCAGAGGAGAAATTGATATTCCCCAAGATCCTGCTGCTTGCTATCCTGAAACAGGTTACAACTGTCCTAGGTTCCCTGGAGGAACTGGAAAGCATGTGAACCAGGCGGTAGCAGAGGGAATGGAACACTGCAGTAAAAGTGATTGTGTTGGTCCAAAGCTGCCAAGATCACATTTGGTGAAAAGCAGAGAGTTGGCCAAAAGCAGCAGTAATAAGCTCACAGATGCAGCTTGTTATAACCAACCTCCAAGTCCAACACAGTATACATATTGTGGATGATAATTGGTTAAACCAGTGTGGTTTAGTCATAATGGGAATAGTATAAAAGAGCCAGGTTTTTTACTAGCATAGGCAAATTGGGAGTGCAAAATGTGGTGCAGCTCTGCATATAAACCAATCAGCTTCCAGTGTTTTTTTTGTCAAAGCTTAAAGTGATTGTAAAGGCAGATTTTTTTTATCTTAATGCATTCTATGCATTAAGATAAAAAGCCTTCTGTGTGCAGCAGCTCCCCTCAACTCCCCTGATACTTACCTGAGGTCCATCTAGATCCAGTGATGTTGTACGATTGTCTCGGCTGCCCGGGGCTCCACTCCACATGGCTGAGACAGCAGTGCAACGCCATTAAGGCATTTTCTAAAATTTTGTGTATTCAAGAAAATTGATAAATTAAAGAATTGGTGTTTGCTGGCTTCATTCATCTAGCCAGAAAGCCAAAATGCATGGCAAATAGGGATGAGCCAAACACTCCCGTTCAGTTCGCACCAGAACATGCGAACAGACAAAAAGTTTGGGCGAACATTCGAACACCATTAAAGTCTATGGGACCCGAACATGAAAAATCAAAAGTGCTTATTTTGAAGGCGTATATGCAATGTTATTGCCCTAAAAAGTGTATGGGGACCCGGGTCCTGTCCTAGGGGACATTTATCAATGAAAAAAAAAGTTTTTAAATCAATCGTTTTTTCAGGAGCAGTGATTTTAATAATGCTCAAAGTGAAAAAAAAAATGAATAAGTCCTTTAAATATTGTGCCTTGGGGGTGTCCCTAGCCTGTGTGTAAAAGGGCGCATCTCTGTGAGGTGTAGAACATAGCCAGAGCAAAATGACATTTCCATAGGAAAAATTATCATTTAAAATAGCGGCTGTAATGTATTGCCAGTTCCCGGCAATATACAAAAAAGCTGAAAAAAAGTGCATGGGGTCCCCGCCAGTCCAAACCAGGCTTTTCGGGTCTGGTTTGGATATTAAGGGGAATCCCATGCCAAATTTAAAAAAAATTGATGTGGGGTTCCCCCTAAGATCCAAACCTGACCCTTATCCGAGTATGCAGCCCTGTCCGGTTAGGATGGGGGGGGCGGGCGAGCGCCCCCCTCCCTCCTGAACCGTACCAGGCTACATGCCCTCAAATGGGGAGTATGGGTGCTTTGGGGGAGGGGGGCTCTGCCCCCCCACCTCAAAGCACCTTGTCCCCATGTTGATGGGGACAAGAGCCTCTTCCCCACAAGCCTGGCCGGTGATTGTGGGGGTCTGCGGGCGGGGGGCTTATCGGAATCTGGAAGCCCCCTTTAATAAGGGGACCCCCAGTTCCCGACCCCCCCCCCCTATGTGAATAGGTATGGGGTACCCCTACCCATTCACCAAAAAAGGAGTGTAGTGTTAAACAACACAAGAGGCAGTTTTTGACAAGTCCTTTATTGTGTAAAATAGCTCTTTTCTTCGTTCTTCCTTCATCTTCTCCTGGCCCGGTCCTTCTTCTGGTCTTCTGCTTCTTCTTTTAGTCTTCTTGCTTCCTCTCTCCATCTTCAATCTGCATCTTCTTCTTTTACCGTCGCCGCTCTCCCAGCTGCTGCAGCCCGGCCCCTGCACGTCTCCCAGAATGGGTGGTCTTCACAATGACAGTTCTTTTATAAGAAGGGGTGTGGCCACCCGTTGACGTAAATGGGTGACCCGCTCCCTCTGACATCGCATGACGTCAGAAGGGGACAGGTTCACTCGGTTACGTCACTGGGTGGCCCGCCCCTTCTTATAAAAGGACTGTCATTGTGAAGACCACCCATTCTGGGAGACACGCAAGGGACGGACTGCAGCAGCGAGGAGAGCGGCGGCGGTGAAAGAAGAAGGAAGAAGAAGGTGAAGATTGAAAATGAAGAGAGGAAGCAAGAAGACTAAAAGAAGATGTAGAAGACCAGAAGAAGGACCGGGCCAGGAGAAGATGGAGGAAGAAAGAAGAAGGAAGAAAAGAGCTATTTTACACAATAAAACACTTGTCAAAAACTGCCTCTTGTGTTTTTTAACACTACACTCCTTTTTTGGTGAATGGTTAGGGGTACCCCATACCTATTCACATGGGGGGTTGGGATCTGGGGGCCCCCTTATTAAAGGGGGCTTCCAGATTCTGATAAGCCCCCTGCCCGCAGACCCCCACAACCACCGGCCAGGGTTGTGGTGATAAGGCCCTTCTCCCCATCAACATGGAGGCAAGGTGCTTTGGGGGCAACCTCAAAGCATCCTCCCCATGTTGAGGGTATATGGCCTGGTATGGTTCAGAGGGGGGGGGCACTCGTTCTCCCCACCCATTCCTGCCATGCCAGGGCTGCATGCTCGGATAAGGGTCTGGTTTGGATTTTTTGTGGGACCCCACACCATTTTTTTTTTTAATTTGGCACGGGGTTCACCTTAAATTCCATACCAGACCTGAAGGGCCTGGTTTGGGTTTTGGGGGGTAACCCCGCGTCATTTTTTTTAAATTCTGGTACGGGCCCTGCTGTTGTAAATTAGTTGTAAAATTGTGATAAAATTCCCCATTCAAACAGGTAGCGAAAAATTGGGCCTTGGGTGCTGGCGGTGCCAGAACACTGTAACCCCTTGCAGTTACTTTTGTTGGATGGAGGAACTGGGCCTGAAGCTGTAAATTAGTTTACAAATTGTGACGAAAGCCCCCAGTCAAACAGGCGGAGAAAAATTGGGCCTTGGGTGCTAGCTGTGCCAGAACGATGTAATTCCTTGCAGTTACTCTTGTTGGACAGAGGAACAGGGTCTGATGTTGTAAATTAGTTTATAAATTGTGATGAAATCCCCCAGTCAAACAGGTGGAGAAAAATTGGGCCTTGGGTGTTGGCGGGTGCCAGAACACTGTAACCCCTTGCAGTTACTCTTGTTGGACGGAGGAACTGGGCCTGATGTAAATTAGTTTACAAATTGTGACAAAAGCCCCCAGTCAAGCAGGTGGTGAAAAATTGGGCCTTGGGTGCCGGCGGTGGCAGAACACTGTAACCCCTTGCAGTTACTCTTGTTGGACGAAGGAACTGGACCTGATGTAAATTTGTTTACAAATTGTGATGAAAGCCTCCAGTCAAGCAGGTGGTGAAAAATTGGGCCTTGGGTGCTGGTGGTGCCAGAACACTGTAACCCCTTGCAGTTACTCTTGTTGGGCGCAGGAATGGGACCTGCTGTTGTAAATTATTTTAACCACTTAAGGCCCGGAACCCTTTTTTACACTTGTTGTTTACAAGTTAAAGTCATTTTTTTCTTTTGCTAGAAAATTACTTAGAACCCCCAAACATTATATATTGTTTTTCAAACACCCTAGAGAATAAAATGGTGATCGTTGCGACACTATTTGTCACACGGTGTTTGCGCAACAGTCTTTCAAGCGCTTTTTTGAGTTAAAAAATAAGACATTTTTAAACAGTAAAGTTAGCCCGATTTTTTTGTATATTGTGAAAGAGGATGTTTTGCCGAGTAAATAGATACCATACATGTTACAGTTGAAAATTGCGCACACTTGTGGAATGGCGACAAACTCTGGTGCTTAAAAATCTCCATAGGTGACGCTTTAATTTTTTTTAACGGTTACCAGGTTAGAGGAGCAGAGGAGGTCTTTTGTTAGAATTACTGCTCACACTCTGGCCATCGCGGCAATACCTCACATGTGTGGTTTGAACACTGTTTTATATGTTTTTATATGTGGGCGTGACTTACGCATGCGTTTTCTTTGCTGCACGAACTCGTGGTTATGTGGCGCTTTAAAAATGTTTTCTACTTTTTTATTTTATTTTATATTTTTAACACTATTTGTTTAAAAAAAAACGGATCACTTTTATTGCTATCACAAGGAATGTAAACATGTACTCTTTATGGAGGGATGGGGGTTCTAAAAGACCATCCCTCCTTTGCACTTCACAGTATTCAGATCGCCAAAAACAGCAATTCATTTTTTTAAAACCGGCGCAGTTTGCCGCCGAGTAAACCAGAAGTGACGTTGTGACGTCGCTTCCGGAAATGTACGAAGGAGTCCCGATTGCAGCTGATTCCGGCTTCCACAGGGACTCCACACAGTGGCCAGAAGTGTCTTGATCGGAGCTCTGGTCTCCTGGTGGGACAGGAGACTAGAGAAGAGCAGCGGACGGCGGCGGGAGGGGGGTGGCCCCTTCCGCTCCCTGGGATAAAGACCGAGTGGCTTCCGAGCTGGATCGGCCATTATCACCGGATAGCCGGCCGTCTGCTCTAAAAAAATGGTACTTGTGTATAGCCTGTAGCTGCAGGCTATACCCCGATACATCCACTTAAAGCTGAACAAATACTGTGTGACACAAAGTATTGCAACGATCGCCATTTTATTCTCTAGGATGTTTTAAAAAAATATATAATGTTTGGGGGTTCTAAGTAATTTTCTATAAAAAAAATGATTTTAACAAATGTAAAAAAAGGGCTCCGGGGGTTAGGGGTTAAAAACTGCATATATTTTAAGACACCACATCAAGTGTACTATATACCGTATGTACAGATATATAGTGCACACTCAATACGCTGCGTGTGTGTATATATATATATATATATATATATATATATATATATATTGAT